>CAUZXS010000227.1:155000-160141 GCA_963585895.1 Sepioteuthis lessoniana
GACTCTATCAATGCTTTCTATCATTTGTTTTAGTTCTGAACATAAAATTATTTTTGCTAAATTATAAATTTCAATTATTTTAATTTCATCATTTAAGGAAAGAAGTTTTTTTTGTTATGTTTAATAAGGAATTAGGGTGTACCTAAATAAATTCTTTTCTTTCATTCAATAAATGAATGATATCTTTATATTTTACAATACTAATTTTTTGCATCGAGGCATAAATTTCACCTACCTTGTAAACTGGTTGCTATTGGTGATTTTTTTTCAAAATTTTACAATTTGTTATTGGGGGTTAACCCTTGTTCGTTTATTTTTTAGTAGTATTTTGATAAGGTAGTTTGATTTTTGAGTAAGGGCTTATTAAATGATTGTCTATGGTTATAATACCTAAGCTTCCAGTTTAATGATGAGATTCCTATGTAAGCTTTGCTATTTAGTTTACCTTCTTAAGTGGAAATCTTCGTTTGGTAAATATATATTACATTTTCTCCCTAAAGGGCATTCTTCTTTATTTCTACAATTACAGGAGGAATTATTTACTTTTTTATTTTCCTCATTTAAGTTTGCTTGTAATTTTTTATTGTGGTTAATGATTATTTTCGATATATTCTTGGTGCATGAGTAACTGATTTTTGAATTGTTTCTATTAAATATTTTACTTAGGAAGTTGTTTCTTAGAAAATGTTTATTACTTAGATTTAAGAAATATTCCCCTATGTGGCGATTTAGGAATTAACAGTAAAAACTCCCAACCGGATATTGACTCGTCGGCTGCCAGATACAAAATGTATAAACACATCGCCACGCATAAGGCTCCACGCATCCATCCGGTTTAAAATCAGAAAAAAGAAAAATAATAAAATGTAAAGTAGCCAATGAGAAGCGGTCGCGCCAAAATTAGAATGATTTTGGAGTGGCGAATTTGGAGCCGGTGAAGAGAGATAAATACTCAGGTTTTCTGTGAACCGATCTCTTTTTCGGGTAGTGACGTCGAACCGACAACACCGATTTTACTATCTGGTGTTTTTGGGCACCACGCTGTGTCTTGGGATATAGCGTTGGTTAGTCCATTCACCAAGTAAATAAAGGAAAGTATGAAAGAAATGTTTTCGTCTCCTATCTGTTTTTATCTTCTCTTTTTGCATATTTCCTATGGACCTTCTTTGGGCAAGGCATTGCACCAGCCAGTCAACGTGGGGTAAAATAATATAACCAAAATATGGAGTCAGATATCTTACGGCAACACAGCCTTGCCCTTAGCCACTGACCTTCATAAAAACCTTCAAACCCCACACCTATATTAATATTTGTGGAGGAGGTGCCTGTGGTGTAATGGTTATCGTCGTAGGAAATGGACACGGCGACACGAGTTCAAATCCTGGACGAGACTGATTGCATTTCACATAGCACTAATACCCTTGGGAAAGGTATGAATCCAATTATTCTCTCTCCAGCTTTGGGTAAAATAGTAGGGCAGATTGGGTTCTTCAGCCTTGGTGAGGCAACTAGTCTAGGAGAAGGAAAACTCTGAATTCAAACTTGTTAAACTCCGCTTAAAAATTGACCTGGTGTCATATCCTGCCCCAGTTGAGGGGTTGGTAAATATATATATATTGATATTTGTGAGTTTACAAAAGGGAAGGTTAAACCATATTATTTTTCTCTGTCTGTTTTTTTTTAATACAGGGTGGAACAATAAAATTGTCGTCCTAAAGAAAACAACACTACAGCTTTATTTTAAAACTTTTATTGAAAAAATCAATTCAGGTAACTTGATTATGTAGTAGAGCTGACATCTATTCAATGTAGCCGCCTTCAGCCTCAATCACCGCCTCGATACGGATCTGGAACTGGGAGCATGCCTTTTCCACAAGCGCCGGCAGGAGCTTGACGAATACTCAGTGGATGGCGGCGATCAGGCTGGCTTTGGTGTTGTGAGAGGTCATGTTGGTGATATTATCGACATACAACCAAACGAAGTAGTCCAGCGGGTTCAGGTCGGGGGAGGAGGGGGGCAGTGAGAGAAGGGTACAAAGTCATAGCACTCCTTCTGAAGCCAAGTCTGGGTCTCTTTGGACTTGTGGGCCAGCGCCGAGACCTGCTGCCACACCCAGGGTCTGCCACCGGCCACCTGATTGCACCAGGGGATCACCAGACTCTTCAGCACATCCAGGTAAACTTTGGTGTTGACTTTCAAGCCGACTTCGAAGATGTGAAGTGGCATGATGTGGCCTTCACTTGAAACCACACCAAAGACCATAACCGTAGCCGGAAACTTTGTTTTCATCACCCTGGGCACGTCCCTGTTATTCGTGGCAATCCAGATTTGCATTTTGAGGGTGCTGGCAATGGTCCTGTTGTCATAAGTTGGATCGGTAGAGAGCATGAGTTGTACAGCGGCGCATCTCCGATCTCGCTCATTGAACATTATGTCACTTTCAGACATGATAGAAGGCTTCTATCGCTCTTGGAATTTGTACACAACTGGCCAACTAGTAGATGGTCTGCAACAAAAAAAAAAGAAAACCGGTTTTGATTAAACAGAAATGGAATCATGTCATCTTTTCTAGGACGACAATTTTATCGTTTCACCCTGTAATTACTATTTACTAAGTGATCATTACTATTGTTAGTGTTATTCATGCTATGTATGTTGATTATTATTATTATTATTATTATTATTATTATTATTGTCTCTATATTTATTGGTTCTATTAAAGTCTAAAAACTCTAGCTCCTTGTTGAAACTGCTGTTATGTAGGGCTTTATTCTACGGCTCTTGTTATTTTCAAAAATTATTTTTGAAGATAATAGTCTATCTATTCTTTAATTTATTGCAGTAAGAATCTGTTTAATAATACCTCTAAGGTGGTTAGAATTGACATTGATATATGAAGGTATATCATTATTTTTATTGAAGGGTTTATAGGAGTTATTGTTGAAATCAAATGTTATATCTAGAACATAGGTTATTTTTAAGTTCGAATATATTTCAATTTTAAATCCTAAATTTTTGAATTTTCTTATAATTTTCTTTTGTAGATTAGGTTTTAAGACTGTTACTATTAGGCATGTAAATTAAACCATCATCTCTATATAAGCCTATTTGGTTTAAGTTTAAAATTTTGATCATTGTAGTTAATAACTATATATACCGACTAGGTTGGCAATTTGTACAGAGTCAAACGATCCCATGGTTACGTTGAAATGTTATTATTATTAATTAATATGGATCTCCTACAGGCTAAAAAAATATTTA
Organism: Sepioteuthis lessoniana; assembly: GCA_963585895.1. Taxonomy (NCBI): domain Eukaryota; kingdom Metazoa; phylum Mollusca; class Cephalopoda; order Myopsida; family Loliginidae; genus Sepioteuthis; species Sepioteuthis lessoniana. The sequence continues at coordinate 158,263 of CAUZXS010000227.1, forward strand.
GTTCATTTTCAGCAATATTTGTGTCTTTCTTTGCAAAATTTATGCTATTTATTAAAAGTTCATTCAATACGGATGAATAGAAATCTATAATATCAAATTGTATAAATGTGGTCCTATTTTTGTTTTTATTTTTCTTAAACCTATTTATAGTATCTAGAGAGTTCTTCCATAAGTTATATTTAGAGTTATTTGATATTTTAGTTACAATCTTTTTATTACATTTTTTGCAACTGATCCTAATTCCGTTTTTGTTGGGTTAATTAGTCGAGCTTGTTTTTTGTTCATGAAGTTTTGTTTATGGTTTTTGAAGAGAATCTAAACATTTTTACTATTTACTTTACCAAGTTTATCTTTAATTTTTAGTTTATTGGCTAATCTGGCTGGGTCATTATTAATATGATTAATAGTGTTATTATTATTATGAATTTGATAAGGTTCAGTTATTTTGTTATGTAAAATTTTGTTGTATTCAGTTAACTCAATTTGTAAATATTTCTTGATTTTTCTGCTTTGATCCAAATCAATTATGATTTTTTTTATATCTTCTACATCTCTCATTAATTTTTTTTTGAAAATCATTGTTTATGTTGTTTTTAATTTAATTATATATACCAAACCCACCAAGTGGGATAGTGAAAACTATGCATTGTTGTAATATATATATATATATATACATATATATATATATATATTCATAGATGTTTGTTTATATATATATATATATATATATATTCATAGATGTTTGTTTATATATATATATATATATATATATATATATATATATATATATATATATAGATGTTTGTTTATATATATATATATATATATATATATATATAGATGTTTGTTTATATATATATATAGATGTTTGTTTATATATATATATATATATATATATATATAGATGTTTGTTTATATATATATATATATATATATATATATATATATATATATAAAGATGTTTGTTTATATATATATATATATATATATATATATATATATATATAGATGATTGTTTATATATATATATATATAGATGATTGTTTATATATATATATATATAGATGTTTGTTTATATATATATATATAGATGTTTGTTTATATATATATATATATAGATGTTTGTTTATATATATATATATATATATATATATATAGATGTTTGTTTATATATATATATATATAGATGTTTGTTTATATATATATATATATATATAGATGTTTGTTTATATATATATATATATATAGATGTTTGTTAATATATATATATATATATTTTTGTTTATATATATATATATATATATATTTTTGTTTATATATATATATATATATATATATATATATATTTTTGTTTATATATATATATATATATATTTTGTTTATATATATATTATATATATATATATATAGATGTTTGTATATATATATATATAAATATAGATGTTTGTTTATATATATATATATATATAGATGTTTGTTTATATATATATATATATAGATGTTTGTTTATATATATATATATATATATATATATATATATATATATATATAGATGTTTGTTTATATATATATATATATATATATATATATATATATATATATAGATGTTTGTTTATATATATATATATATATAGATGTTTGTTTATATATATATATATATAGATGTTTGTTTATATATATATATATATAGATGTTTGTTTTTATATATATATATAGATGTTTGTTTTATATATATATATATATAGATGTTTGTTTTTATATATATATATATAGATGTTTGTTTATATATATATATATATAGATGTTTGTTTATATATATATATATAGATGTTTGTTTTTATATATATATATATATAGATGTTTGTTTATATATATATAT
>CAUZXS010000228.1:0-32976 GCA_963585895.1 Sepioteuthis lessoniana
TGAGCTATTGAACTTGTGTCAGAAAGGTGCATTGTAAGTCTCCTCGACAGGGTAGTTGAAGTTAAACCAACATATATATTATTATTATCAGAGATACAATCTCCTAGGGGACATTTAAATTTATATATAACGTTGGTTTTTTGCAACACCCCAATCGAGGGAGAGGAGTTATTACAGTAGTAATTTGCTAAAACAAAAGTTACATCACTTTTGTACCAGATTCTCCCCTGATGATGGCCCAAAGTCGGGCAGAAAGTACTAGGGATGCATACAATTATGGACAATACCTTAATCAGTTCCCCCCGAATGCGATAAAAGTAATACGGGAATTCAAACGGATCCAAAAGAGAATATGTAGGCATAAAATGTCTATTATGTTCAATGAAATTTGCATATATATATATATATATATATATATATATATATATATATGGAGTTGTTTTTTTTTTTTAATTCAACACTTCTATGGGAGTATCTTTATGATATGATTTCAAAAAGTCTCCCCCTGTTTATCATTTCTGTCAAGATATTCTTGGAATCTTTCAGGGTCGATTTAAAAAAGAAATTAAATAAAAAAAAAAAAAAAGATATACCGGTTTCCATGGGAGTACCTTTATAAAAATAAGGAAATTGATTTTACAAGAACCACCTGTGGAGGGTTCTAAGAATGTGTTAACTGTAATGGTGAACAGATGGAAACTGTTTGAAATTCAAATATCCTTTTGAAGTGGTATTACATTTTTTTTTATTTTTTTGAAAACACCCCTGTATGTATTTACCCAACCCCACTGCCTTGGGTGGGATGTGACACAAGGTCAATTTTTAAACTTAAATTTTTTAATTCTTCTTGACTGGTTGCCTAACCAAGGCTAAAGAACACACCTTTAATGAGAGGGATGGATTCATGCCTTTCCCTAGGGCATTAGTATGAAGTAAAATGCAATCGGTTTCATCCAGGATTTGGTTCTGGTTCTTGATCCTATTTTCTTTGATAAGTTATGCTAATTATGCCACCAGAGATATATATATATATATATATATATATATATATATATATATATATAGACCAAATAAAAAGAGGTTGAAAACTATGTATTTATTTGGTCAGAATTTGAAGACACTAGCATTAAGTTATAGTTTTTGTCTCTATTCGCTAAAATAAAACCTTGTTACCTAAATAATTTTCTTTTATACCATCTAATAGCAATTCACGTCTTTAACTAATTTATCAAGTTACCTGAACTAAACCTGTGACAAATTTAGACTTTGATTTCTTTTTAATATATTTACCACTTAACTAAAATATTTAGAATTCTTGCTTTCTACAACTGGTGAAAAGAAAAATTTGTGGTAAAGAGGTGTGTTCTTTCTATTATCAATGAAATTACCATTATTGAATTCCTAATTTGGACCATCATATTGTTTCTAATGTTTTGAGAGGAAAAAGATGTAGTCAGGTTTTTAGCCTGCATGACTGGTTATAGTAGCGTATTTGACATACTTTGTAGGTAAAGTAATCAAAAGAAATTAAAGAAAAATACTTAACATAACAGCAAGCAAATAAACTGAAATACACACACACACTATAGTATTTTTTGGCTTCAACTGATTTGCTTAAAATAATTCTGCTTGTGAGATTAGATCAGTTTAGGCCAATCAGAATAATCTCCTTTAGGGTGGGATTTAACCTTGATTTATAGATCAAGTTGGATACCTTACTTTGAATTTAACCCGAGATTTTCAATTAATTTAGATTACCATTTAAAGGAACTCTTTTTACTTTATTGATATTCAAATTCTTTTAATTTTCGTCAGTTAGCTCATATCAGTATCAACCTTCTTTAGTGTCCTTGAGAGATTAAAAAAAATGGCTTAAAGTTCATGCCTTTATCCATTTTGGAGATTTGTAATAAGCAATGAAGTCATAAACTTCTTTGAGAACAAAAATCACTGGATCACATTGAGTAGTTGCCCAGACCTTGTCCATCTAGCAGAATGTAGACGAGTTGCCCAGACCTTGTCCATCTAGCAGAATGTAGACGAGTTGCCCAGACCTTGTCCATCTAGCAGAATGTAGACGAGTTGCCCAGACCTTGTCCATCTAGCAGAATGTAGACGAGTTGCCCAGACCTTGTCCATCTAGCAGAATGTCTGATTTTGTGTGATGGCCAGTAGCAATATTCACTTACAACCCACTAAAAAATTGAGCTCATTTAAACAAATGGTGTTAAAGGGGAAAGTGCAGATTTAAACACCTTTCTTAAAGAATTTATTGAAATGATTTTCAATTTTGAAGCAAAGTCTATAGTTACATTAGTTGTCTAAATTTCTGAGACGAAGCTTGATGATTTTTATCATTAAGGGTTTTCGGACTATTGTCTTCGTCTTTATTGTTATTTCCACAACGTTTCAGCCAATATGTCCTCCGCCCTTCTTCAGGTGTTGGTTGAAATCAGGAACCTTCACGGAACTTTGAACTACGTCCCTTATTGAATCCGCGGGGGTCGCTTGTTCTGATTCCGTTAACCATAACAGGGTACAAGTGTTAAGTATTCCAGTGTTGTTACTCACCTGCAGTCAGGACTGAACCTGCAACCTCCAAATGATTGTCTCCTTAGAAGCTTAGGGAACCAACGCTTATAACTGTTATGTCATGTGTCCTGCTGGACAATTCAGAGTGAATTTTTGGGACTTATAAACTTAATGTTCTAGAGTTACATGTAAAGGAATTTGGTTACTCCTCAATGAATGAAAAAAAAACAAACTTGCAAAATATCACATAATTTGTGCAACTGTTGAACTCATTTTACTAGCTTTTCTAAGTTTGTATATAGTGGAATTTGGATTTAGCCATGTGCATTATTTACTGAACAAACATAGAAGCATTTGAAACTGTTGTATGGTGGCTCGTACCGTGTGACTTCTGGTATTATGGAAGTATAAAATCACCATGTCTCTTAAGCACGCAGAAGCAGAGAGAGACACAAAGAAGTCTGCAAGATTTCGGTCAGTAGTAAGACCAACTTTGGACATAACACCAACAATGCAAGACTTATGTTGGACTGTACCAATTCAGTTAATAAATAATTAACTCTATTTCACTGTGTATCTCTTCATCACCACAATTCCATGGGAACACAGAACGCAGTGATTTGTGACTCAAACTCGAAAATAAAAACAATCCACAACTTAATATTTGTGATCTTTTAAGTGTCTACCAAACCCATCTGTGTCGTTGTGTAATTGAAGAATTAAAGGTTTATTTGCATTTATAGATCACTGATTTTTTTTCTTTTGTAAAATGTATCAAACACTGGTAAATTAGTTATGTTTTTTTTTTTTTTAATTTAATATTCAATTTGGTGAATAGAAATTAAGTTTGATTACAAAAGATGCGTATCAGTCAAAAAATCTAAGTTCACATACAACTCGTTCAAGACACGAGTGATTTAAATAAATGAATGATATTAAAATGGAAAGTGCAAATTTATGCAGCTTTCTTAAACAAGAATTTATTGAAATGACTCTCAATCTTAAAGCAAAGATTAAATTTGCATTTAGAGAAATTTGGGTTATTACTGGATAAATGGGGTGGGGGAGACTGTAGCAAAATATTCAAAGCTTTATGTAGCCATTGGGCTCATTTTCTTAGTTTTTCTAAGTTTGTTTATTGTGAAATTTGTGTTGAGCCATGCATATTATTTACTGATCAGAGAAGTACTTTGAACATAGAGCATGGTGATTTGCCGCTCAAACTCACAAACCTGCAACTTGATATTAGTAATTTAGTTATGTTTTCTAATTTAAAATTCAATAATTTATCTGGAAATTACATCTGGTTGTGAGGGGTGGGGCATCAAGTAAAAAGTTTTAACAGCCTTGGCCTATCGAATATTGATCTGTTAAATCAAAAAAACTGAACTTGAAAAAATGTATTGATTAGACTTAATCAATAATCTGATTAAATGATTTGGGCTAATTTATGGCAAATAGTTACAATTTTGCTGTCAATTAGAGCACAAAGATTAATTTTGTTTACAAACAATTGGAGGTAATTTTAAAACTATAAACCAGATTTCATTATATGAATCCTGTAGTTTTAAGATTTCCACGTAAGAAATCCATCTGTTTTTTTCCTAGCTATGGGTAAATTGTAAGATAGACTGGGTTTTTCATCTGTTATTAGGTAACCAGTTTAGAAGAAGGAAAAATCTGAATTCAAATTGACTATACTCCACTGAAAATTTGACCTTGTGTCACATCCAGCCTGTGGCAGGGAAGTTGGGTAAATAATTCCTTAAAACCATATAACTGTGTGCAAATTTTTTGTATTAAGAATAGTTACTTGAAGCTAGAATTGTTTATAAATGATTATTAGTTACTTAGAAATTTGGAATAATGCCCTTGGGAAAGGTATGAACTCCTCTATCCCCACCTCCAGCCATGGGTTAAATAGTACCGCTACTATTCTTCTACAAGGATGGCTTTGGCATTAAATAACCCATAGATGCGGATATGCCATTAAACAAAAACAAAGAAAAGCTAACTTCAGTATTAAATAACCCAACAAAGATTGACATGCCGTAAAACCAATCTTCCAATCTTTTACAAGCCAATCCTTATGTTCTTTCACAAAGACAAAACTTTTTTAAGGCTGACAAAATCAATAAAGTGATTCTTAACCACTACCCAACCACTTTACCTGGTTTCTTATAGTCATCTCCTTGATGTGCTGAAATTGTAGACGTCACAGCTCTAACAAACAATAATAATAGCAACACTTACCGGCTTGACAGTCCCAGTCTAGCGTCCAGCTTGCAGATGAAAAATAAAACGGGCTGTAACTTAATACGGATCCCGTGACCATACTGAATGGGCCGGTATATATTTATGCTGATATAGCCACTCCTGGGCTAGCAACTAATTGCTGCCTAGGGGATGGACTCAACCACGTCCATATAATGGAATGCCCTGGTGGCTATAAAACCTTTTCCTTCCTTAGAGTTCCGGAGAGCTCACTGTCACTAAGAGAGACCTGATGTGACAAAATTTTGACATGGCACTGTGAACAGGATTCAAACCTGTGAGGGAATTACACATTGGATTTCAAAATTGGTTGTATTCATCAAGGTCATGTAGCTCGAAATTCTGTCACTTTTCAGTGTGGTCGCGTGGTCAGTATTGAGTTATGGCCTGCTTGTTTTTATTTTTTGTCTGCCAGCTGGACGCTAGACTGGGATTGTTGAGCTGGAAAGTGTTGTTATTGTTGTTTGTTAGAGCTGTGACTTCTATATCCCCTCCCCTATGTGTAGACCGGGTTGTACAAGGTGTTGGGGGATCATAATGTAAAAGTGGAGCCTTAATTGTGGAAGTTATTGGTGCGGCCTTAAATTCACACTTTCTTAGAAAGACGACGGTTCCTAAGTGTGATTCTTCCTGATCCATCAATCCTGATTCAGTATTGGCAGTCTGGTAGAACACTAATGATCTTTCCTGTAGTGTTCCATCGGTGATTGAGTGGGTTTTGGATAGCTACTGTGTAACCAGCTCATAATGGGGAAAGGTTGTGAGTATATCTAATGTCATCATCATCATGTTGTGCCGCTTGCACGGATATCCCTGGCCCTCTCTCACCACTTCTCCCTACCGTTCATCGCCTCCAGCTGGTCTTCAGGGCTACATCCCGTATCCTCACATAGCTGCTGTATGTATGTTTGAGCTGGTCGTCTTGCTTTTGCTCGGCCATATGTGGGGGTCCATTGGAGTACATCACTTATGAGCTTGTCTCTGCTTCTCCAGCAGTGTCCTGCATGTCTGGTTCGTCTAACTTGGATGGTTTTCGTGATGGGAGGCAGGTGGCCGTATAGTTGGTGCTTTGTGGGGTGTTGCCGCCAGGAGTTCTCCGGCATTGTGCTGCTGCTACCCATTCAGGGTGGAGCTTGTAAAGGATTGGTTGAGTCACGGTGTGAGGTTCCTGTGGCTGGCTTGGGGTAATAGTTGCACAAGTTGAGCGACTCGCTCTAAAGTTACGGATGGTTGTGTTCATGCCGGGCTAGTAAATGAATCGTTAGCACGAGCTTTTATGCCCTCTACCCCTTGGTGAGCTGAATGCAAACAGCGTAGTATTTTCTCTTTTAGGGATTTAGAAATTACAATTCTTCTATCCATCATGAGATGCAGTTTAGTATTCTAACCAGAGCATTTTTTATTTATTTATTTATTTATTTATTTTTTTTTTTTTGTGAAACAGGGAGGGTTTTCCTTTCTGCAGGGGATACAGTCAGTGTGTGCTAACTTCTGCCAACAGAGCATCACTTTCTTTTTGAATGTTTTCCCCAAAACCTACAAATTTGTATAGTCAACACCTGTCAAATAACAGTTCACACAGGGGTATCCTCGTGGGGTAATGGTTAAAGTACTGGACTGCAGAATCGAAGTCAGAGAGTTCAAACTTCAGTTGCGCTATTATGTTGACTTTCAGTCAAATACCCTTGGGAAAGGTATGAACCCCCTTATCCCCACAGCTATGAGGTTAAATAGTACCACTACTGTTCTTCTAGGAGAATAGCTTTGGCATTAAATAACATTTAAAAGTTGATATGCCATTAAACAAAGAAACCAAACCAAACCAAACAGTTCACACACTTATAGAAATTATAGGGTTGGTTGGTTAGTTGGTTGTTTTTTTTTTTTTTGTTTTTTGGTGCCATCGCAGCCGTTTTGTTTTTCTTTAATGCTGAAGTCTATGTTGTATGGTTTCAAGTAACTATTTCTATTAAATACTTGTCATTTTTTTTAGCACACAGTTACTTAATTTTAAAAATTCTGATCTAATACAAATAGGCAGAAGAACATGTACTCTTCATAGCTTGAGGTAATTCTCTACTTGGTCTAGCATAGAACTTTTCAACATCTCTCTCTCTCTTGGACATATAAATCCTTGGACTTTGAGCTGAAAATGTAGTTATTTCTATAATATGGTTTTAACAAAAGTGAGACCTATTCCTTAGCCTGAGTGCCCAGTTGGTTGCGGCTGAAGAATACACAGACTGCTTCTCTGCTTCACAGGAGTAAGACCCTATTTCTATCAAATACTTGTCATTTTTTTTAGCACACAGTTACTTAATTTTAACAATTATGATCTAATACAAATAATTTGCACACATTTATATTGTTTCAAGTTGTGGTGTCTCGTGACCCTGAAACAGTTCCACATACAGCATTTTTTTTCTCTTTTCTATGAATGTGAGTTTGTCCATTGACATTAAGTTTAATGATTATTGATCATAGTATTAAATATTTTGATATATACTGAAATATAAACATATTTATTTATATATGTTGGGAGAAAATAGGGAGTGCTGCAGTTTCCCAGTACCTATAGATGAGCCACCACTGATCAGAAGAAAATAGGGGGTGAGGCAGTCCTACAGTACCTATAGGCAAGGAAGCCACCATTGATCAGAAGAAAATAGAGGGTGAGGCAGTTCCACAGTACATATAGGCAAGCTACTAGTGATCAGAAGAAAATCAAGGGTGCCTATAGATGACCTTCCACTGATTGGAAGAAAATAGGGGATGCTGGCATTCTACAGGGCCTATAGATGAGCTGCTATTGATTAGGAGAAAATAGGACCTGTGCAACTATGCCCTCCCTTATCAACAGTCACTTGTTTCTTATATTCCTATTTACCTTCAAACAGATCTTACCTCAGATAGGACGCCTAACAGGTACCAGATCTTATCTCAGATGGGATGCCTAACAGGTACCAGATCTTATCTCAGATGGGACCCCTAACATGTACCAGATCTTACATCAGATGGAACCCCTAACAGGTACCAGATCTTATCTCAGATGGGATGCCTAACAGGTACCAGATCTTATCTCAGATGGGACCCCTAACAGGTACCATAACTCTCGGTTAGCTCAAACACCATAACAATGAATAGGTGATTTTATATTCCCCAGATATTCAGAACCAGAGCCTCACCACCAGATTCAGTTCAGTCATATTTTGAACATACTTTTTAGTGGGTGAGGGTAGAGTGGAGGTTTATCCCTCAATACAGGATGCAGTCAGGGTATTCTAAGCCTCACCAATATTAATAGTTAGCATACAATAATATAATTTCAAGTATTTCAATCTCATACGAATAGTTTTCAAAAGTATTTGACGCAACGATAGGATCTTAACAGGTCACATTGGAACTGTGAGTAATGACAACAAAAAGGGGTACTCCACACTCTCCAGAGATCTATAATTGGATGTAGCTTTGTGTCATACCTCTGTAGAGGGTACAGCTTATGTATTTTAAACCACAACAACAGGAGGGGGGCTAATATTGGTTTAGATAAAGAGTTCATGCATTATACAACAGTTTGGCTTAAAAACAATATTGGCACAACTTACCATTTTTGAACATTGTTAAAACATGGAATATCTTAGTTTTCTATTCCAAGTACAATGAGATGACATGTATACAAATTCTTTAAAAGAAGGTTCAAATGACAAAATTGTCAGGGGGGTGTCCTTGTGGTGTAATGGTTAAAATGACAGACTATGGAATGATATACACTCCTAACTTTTGTGCTAAAAAAATAGTACACCTTATACTCAAATAATTAGATTAAATTTTAAAAAACCCAAAAAAACTAAAATTCTTGCAAAAAAAAAGGCGCCTTATATGATTCTATTAATATTAGTAATTAATATAATTATTCGTATTAATGTAAATATTCTCTTTAAATAATTGTCAAGTTGTTTATTTTTCATTTTTCTTGGCACTACAATTATTACCTACTTGAAACCCTATCAGCTAGTGTTGTTTTTTTTCTTTTAAAATACTTTTTTCTTTTTTTAATCTAAAACCATTGAATTATAAAACTTTTTTTTTTCTAATACTGTTGCACAGAGTTGTTTTTATATATATATAATGTGTAGTATTAATGACAAAATGAGAAAAATTTTGGTAAAAGATGTTTATTTTCATATATATATATATATATATATATATATATATATATATATAATGTGTTGTCTTAATGAAAAAATTTTGGTAAAAGATGTTTATTTTTACTTATATAGTATTAATGACTAAATGAAAAAATTTTGGGTAAAGATTTATATGTATATATAGTGTATTGTATTAATGACAAAATGAAAAAAATTTGGGAAAAGATGTTGATTTTTATTTATTTGGTAAAAAAAATAAACATCCTTTGCCCAATATTTTTCCACTTTTTCATTAATACTATACACACACACACACATATACACACTCACAAAAAGTGTATAACAGCTCTATCATTGATATTGAGAACTATTTAATGATTCCGCAAAATTTGGTCGACCATTAACTCACCAAGTGAGCTAGTGATAACCATTACAATATATATATATATGAGGTTGTAAATTCCTTTTCTGCTCTTTTCTTTCAGCTGCTGAAATTGCCGCAGAGCTGGATCGTGACGAACAGGAAAGCTCTGGAGTGATGGCTGCCGTAAAGCACCAAGAGAGGGAGTATCTTGGCATGCTCGAATACAACAAGGTCGATGAGAGTGCACTCATTAAGAACCTCGTACATGGTAAGTGAGATATGAAAGAACTGTGTAGCTTACTGTGATATATAATTGTTGAGATTTCAAGTTAAAATAAACACTGAGAAAAGTAAGTGTAAAAAGTTTTGGGAATTATATTGTATGACTTTTCTGCTTTTAATATCTGTCACACCCAACTAGGATCAGAATGTAGTATCTGTATCTGTTGAAATCTAATGAAATATACTTGGAAAAAAAATGTAAATAATCATTTATATACCCAGAACTTTAGAAATTTTTTATTTATTTATTTATTCTTTCTCCCTCATCTGCCTATTTAAATGGTTCAAGAATATCACACAATTTAAAATTTGAACATGTCATTAATAGCATATTTCTTAACTTTATTTTTTTTAATAAAGATATATTAGTTATCATTAGTATTTTTCATCTGAATTTTGGATGCCTTTTTTTTTCTTTTTTTTTCTTCTTTTAATTGCATCTCACTAGGGTTATTATCTTTATAATGACGAGGAAACTATGTATTTTAAAAACAATGGTGGATACTGGATGGAGTCAGGGTATTCTAAGCCCCACCAATATTAATAGTTAGTATACAATGATATATTTTCAAGTATTTCAATCCCATATGAATAGTTTTCAAAAGTATTTGACACAACAATAGGATCTTAACTGGTCACATTGGAACTGGGAGTAATGACAACAAAAAGGGGTACTCCACACTCTCCAGAGATCCATAATTGGATGTAGCTTTGTGTCATACTTTTGTAGAGGATACAGCTTATGTACTCTAAACCTTATTAACAGGAGGGGGGGGGCTGTTATTGGTTTAGATAAAGAGTTCATGTATTATACGACAGTTTGGCTTAAAACAATATTGGCACAACTTACCATTTTTGAACATTGTTAAGACATGGAATATCTTAGTTTTCTATTCCAAGTACAATGGGATGACATGTATACAAATTCTTTGAAAGAAGGTTTTATATTCCCAGAACTTTGAAAATTTCTTTTTTTTTTTTTTCTATCTGCCAATTTAAAATTTGAACATGTCATTAATAACATTTTTTTAAAGATATATTAGTTATCATTAGTATTTTTCATCTGAATTTTGGATGCCTTTTCTTTTCTTTTTTTTTCTTTTAATTGCATCTTTTTTTTTTTTTTTAATTGCATCTTTATGATGATGGGAAAGCTATGTGTTTTAAAAAGAACAATGGTGGATAATCTCCTTGTGAGATTTGAATTCATGTTCCCTTTTTTAGTTTTCTGTTTTTAAACACCTGTAATTTTGATTTTTTTCCATGCAGATCTCCAACCATATGTGGCTGAATCTATGTTGCCCGGCCTGCCAGCTTATATTATTTTTATGTGTATTCGTCACACAGACCACATTAATGATGATGAGAAGGTGTGTGCTCTCCTCACAGGAGTTGTCAATGGTATCAAGAGAGTAGTTAAGGTAAGAGGGGGAACAACATTTTCTTTTCAAATTTTTTTTTTTTTTCATAAAAATTTAGCAGATAAATTTTTAAAAAGTTACATATCTTGTAATTGTCTTTATTTGGTTATCCTTTTGAGATGAGGCTTCTTAATCTGAGAATTAATTCTTTTATTTATTGCAGACTTTTTGTCCTCGTCTTCGTATTTTTTTTTTGTTGTTTCTTCTTCACTACGTTTCGGCCAAATTACAAGACTCAGCATTCCTATCCAAGGTCGCGGTTAATCACTTGAAGAAGGCTAGAGGTGAAATTTGGCCGAAACGTATTGAAGAAGAAACAACAAAAAAAACTACCAAGATGAGGACAAAAAGTCCGCAATAAATAAAAAAATTAATTCTTACATATCTTGTTTTTTTTTTTTTTTTTTTTTTTTAAATCTGTTGCCAAAACTAAAATTCTAACACCTCTGGAACAAAAGATGAAATTGCAGCAATATATGTAAAAAAAAAAAAAAAAAAAAAAAAAAAAAAAAAAAAATCTCCTTACATTTGGTCTGCTGCATATTCATATTTTTGCTAAGTTTCAATGTAGTATTGTTTATCCATCTCTGCAGAAGGGTAAGACCCCACCACCACAAGTGTCTTGGGTATGACACTAAACAATCTGATGGTGAGGCTTCAGTGATGCTGTGGTCCTATAAGTGCATGTCACACTGCGAGCCACTTATAGGTCCAAGTTTCTGGTGGATCTGCTTGTCCAGATTTCCGTCTCCACATTGCATTGTTCGACCCGCGGGAAAGTTGAGGAAAAGCTGATTCGGACTTCTCTTAATTCTGGCTGGGTCGGAAGACAGCCAACTTTACTGGTGCTGTTAACTGGTCAACTAATTCAATACGTCAGCATTTATTCATTATACAATGATTAAAAAAGGTCATGTATAACAACGACAAGGGGAGATAAGTTGACTGGCGATAACAGTTAGCCTTGAGTCCGTTTTGAGCAAATTAATGTTGCTAGGGACGGTCAAGTTGAGGACTCTGGGTAAAGCGGCAGTGGTGGCGAAGAGGGTGGCAAAGGCTTCAAGTCTTTGGTTTGCAGAACCAGCCTTCAATCTGCCTATTCCCTTTTCATGATCTTTTTTTATGGGGGTCTAGACCCCTGAATACATGGCTCCAATTGGCCAGCCAATAGAAACGCTTGACCAACGACCCTAGAGCGCAGTCATCGGGAGGTGTAGAGAAACCTCACCGCAAGGCCTGTGTTTAACTGGACAGCCAATCAAAAACTATGGCCCTGCATTGCAAGTCTTGGGCAGGGGGGAAAAGCTTCACCCTGCTTTTCTTTGATTGGTGAGCCACCTGATAATATTCTGATATTGTGTTAATGGCCTTGTGTCAGGCTTTTAGCCATAATTTTCTGTAGATTCGCACTCGGCTGACATTAGAATATGAAATAAAATTTTGTTTCTTCTATCCCGTCAATCAAAACCCAGATCGGCTGATTCAACCCTTCAATAAACAATCTTGGTGTCCTTGTCACTTTGACCCATTTTTACACATGGTGTCGCCAGATACGAATATGTTATTATTATATTTTTCTACACTACCTTATCAAAAGACTATAACTAATCTTCAAGAAATTATCCCAATTAGTCCTAAGTGTTTAATTTAATATCACCAGTCAACTTGTAACACTATGATAGTGCTACAATGCTGGAGTTTTTGGGGGAATGCAGAGTATACCTTCATTGCCATTGCTACCAAGTCAACTCTGACCTGGAGTGGTAACACCTGATAGTCTTACTTATCAGTCAAATAGAACAAACTGTGTGTGCAAACAATGACTGATGTTAAATTGTAACTGTTTATAAGCAATACTTAAAACCATTTAACTGAAGAAGCTCAGCCTTGTTTAAGATTTTTATCTACAAAATGTATTTACAAATCATATATATATTAGTAGGATTTGGCATTAAATAGCCTACAATGGTTGATAAAACCTAACCAAATAACTCATATGGTCCAACAGATAAAATATGCACATATTGTCTTATGAATTAGCAGTATATGAAAAGGGTTACAAAAATGATAAAAATCTTAATGTAGTTGCCAGAAAAATTATATGTTAAAGCCATGCTGGCTTCACTGTACCCTGGCAGGAGATGCATCTTTCTGTTCAAAAGAACAGTGGCTAAAAAAAGGCATATCTTGTTTGTTTAAAGAACAGTGATAAAAAAGAGTGAGAAAGGATTCTCATATGACCATGAGGCATGCAAAAGACATGCCCACCCCCACCCCCAAAAATCAAAGAGAACTATTATTTACTGTCACCCATAATCTCATTTTACATATAAGTTTGTATTCTGTCTTACTAAATATGAAATTAATTTAAAAAATTTTTTATTCCTTCCAGAAATCAAACAATGATGTTGAAAGAATGACTTTGTGGTTGGCGAATTCTTGCCGCCTGTTACACAATCTGAAACAGTACAGTGGAGAAAAGGTATGTGATTTAAAAAAAAGATTTTTTTTGTTTTCAATATTGTCATTGTTGGTTTTAACATGATGGTTAAACAGTTGAATTAATTCATATTAATAATTAGGAATAATTGGTCTGCCATATATATATATATATATATATATCAAAAAGCTCTGTTTGAAAAATGATTGTTTTAGAAAGGAATACTTGATACCATATAACTGTGCAAATCCTTATTATTAAAAATAATTACTTGAAAATGTAATTGTTTGCAAATGGGCATTCATTTTTGTTTCAGAATCATTAATTAATTATTCTAGAAATTATTTTTAATTATTCAAGAAATTCTTAAAACTATTATTTTAGAATAATTATTATCATTGTGGAAATCATTTTAGAATTGTTATTAATTGATTATTCTAAAAGTTATTTTAGAATTATATTCGATTATTCTTATTCTTCTGGAAATTATTCTTGATAATTATGTGAGAATATGACCTGTCTAGCTCACCCAGGGTCAACCTGGTCACAGCAACCAAATAGGAAAATGTCAGCTGTGGAGTTCGACTGACGTCTGACCCTCCCACATGGGAAATTGAATCTCAGCTGAATTCGTCGTCTGCCCACGGTGTGAATTTTAGATCCAAACAACTAGATCCAGTGTTTACACTGAAAGCCAAAACAACCAGACTTGCTGATTATTCCATGATAAAAAAAATATAAATAAAAAGTTGAAGTCCCGAGAAAAAACACAGTTGAATCATAAGATAATAATGTTTTAGTCAAAAAAAAAAAAAAGTTAACAATCACGAAATAATTGTTGCTATTTCAATGTTCCATTCCCTGTACATGCAAGTATAATGTCTCGAAATCTAGCCCCTATCTTGTAGTGGTCAGTCTAAGTCCACAGTCTTTCTTCTTTAGACTCACTTAGTATTCTCTATGCGTTACGTTAATCTTATCTTCAACTTGTTTCGGGGATCTGGTTATCTCCGATAAGGTCTCTCACCACACTCTTAACTGTGGGCAAAAGTCAGGTTTATATTTATTTATTCTGTTTCCAAGTGAGCGTATTTCATCAACGGCCCTCTATTTAATTAAATCTTCAACAATTAATTCCATTCACTGTTGCTTTCTGCTACCCCAACAGTGAATCTCTGTGACCACTACTAGGAGAGGGTTGCCTCTATACAACTTCTGGTTCGACTGCTACGATAGGGCTTTGTCTCCCTCTTCTCTGCAGAGGTCGGCTCTTTTCTCCTCATGTGATTCATACATCATCAAAATTTACATACTTCCAAAATTAGATCAAAACTTTCCATTTCTTAAAGGTTAATTTTTTTTTTTCTCAGGCCAGCAGCTTGCACCTAGGCTGACCCCTCTGTGACCTCACTTACATTGTTTTGGCTAGTGATTCTTTGACTTTAACTTTCTTTCTTTCTTTCTTTATCTGGTTAGAAAAATCAATTTCAATGTTTTTGTAATTTTTCTGCTAGCCAAAAATTAAACGATATTTCTCACCTTCCTTCTCATGGTGACAATATATTATATCACTCTTTGTAAAAAAAAAACAATGTACTAATTTTATTCTTTTAAAATCCGCACTGCTTATTGCTCCTTTCTTTATAGGAATAAGACATATCTGGCTCTTTATAAATGTAATATTCTAGCTTAGCTAGCGTCAGGAAAGAGAAATATAAAATATGATGGTGAGTATATGATTTATTGCCTATGGATAGAGTGACAGATATTTCCGTTTGCAGATAAGATCAACAAATTACCAAAAAAAAAAAAAACTGGAAGTGTGTTAGTTCTGATAACCAGCCATAAATAGAAAAATATGTGAGGTGAAGAGGATGTTCATACTTCCACATGGGACTTGAAAAGACAATATAAGGTCTGTAATTTTGGACTGAAGGCAGAGATCCAGTGGTTGCTCAAACGAAGGGGAAAGGTCCTCTGGTCTCTCAAGCAGACCTCTCAGCTCCTCGTATGTGTTCTCCGACCGTTGTACTACTTCACAAAAAGGGTCCCCGTCACAGAAGAAAGATATGTGTGAACTCTCTCTGACTGTATTCCTATTATACACAATCGTTACTGTCGAAGAATAAAGATATAAATTATATTTTTATATATCTACAAGTCCTTTGTTGTTTGTTGAGCAGTGCCATATACTACAGAAAAACATTCCGATTTTCCCATCTTCCATTATTTCAAATAACAAAAACATTCCTTCTTTATATGTCAGCTTACTACTCCAATCTTCTAAAATCCATGCCGAATAGTATTTCTAGCAGGCTAGACTCTGTCGCCCCAATCTGTTCTGTACCAATTATTCTGAGTAATTTTTTTTCTTTGAATAGAACTAGAAGTGAATATACAAAAATTAATTGAACGTCTTTTTTTTTTTTTGTTTTCAGCGATATCAAACATCAAATTCTCCTAAACAAAATGAACATTGCTTGCGCAATTTTGATCTATCAGAGTATCGACCAGTATTCAATGATTTGTGTGTCTATAATTATCGACAGTTGATCAAAGTGATGAAAGACAACATTGAGAAACTCATTGGTAAGTCTCTCATTTATAAACATTTTTCTTCTCTGCTGAGGCTTCGGTCTTGCTGTTTGCTAAAAATCATTGGAGGTAAATTATTACATGAATAAATTCAAAATTTAATCATTGTTTTTGAGAAAAAGAGCTCAAGGGTTATGCAAACCAGTATTATTCTACATGTGTATCTGTCAAGTTCACGGGGGGGGGTTCTTGTATTTTTTTTTTTTTTTTTTTTAATAATTAAACCCTCAAACTCACCACATTTATTTTTGGCTCAGTCAGCTGGGGCCATCAAATACATCAACTGCATCTCTCTGCAGTGTGGGTAAGGACCCTGAGTGTTAAGCAAGGAGGCATCAAGTACCATTTTTTTTGAGTCTTTGGTATGACTTGACCTGGGATTGAACCCAGGTCTGCCAGGCCATTGGCAAACACTCTAACCATCATGTCAAGTGTCAAATGCATCCCTAGGTTGAAAATCACACTTTGCAACCTAGAACTTTAGAAACAACCAATTAGTTAAAATTATGGATAATTCGTTGATAGTTTCATTGAAGAATGGTTGAAAGTGACAATATTTGGGATTGGTTGGTAAGAAGTTTATGATCAGAAAAAGAACTGGAAATAAAAATATTTTGAGATCTCTAGGCTTGCTGGGCAACCAGATAAGGATAATCCTAAATACTGAATTTCTTAAGGCAGTAATATTTTTTTTCAACATCATTCTGGCAATTTTTGTGACGACACTAATCCCAAGCTGTATTGAGCTTTGTCCTTCCCTTGGATAACATTGGTTTGGCAGAGGCGCTAGTGGCATAGAAATTATTGTCACAGAAAATAGACTCAACTACTG
Organism: Sepioteuthis lessoniana; assembly: GCA_963585895.1. Lineage (NCBI taxonomy): Eukaryota > Metazoa > Mollusca > Cephalopoda > Myopsida > Loliginidae > Sepioteuthis > Sepioteuthis lessoniana. Next base: position 16,889 of record CAUZXS010000228.1, read on the forward strand.
AGTTCAAATCTTGGACAAAGCTGTTTGCAGTTTACTTAGTGTTAATTCCCTTAAGGGAAAGCATGAATACATTTATTCTCCTCTCAGCTATGGGTCAATAGAGTAGAGTGATATGCCAACTAATCAAGGAGAAGGAAAACTTTGAATTCAAACCAGCTTTACTTCGTTATTAAAGGTTTTAACACTTTTTTAAAAACCACTGTGTGTGTGTGTATATATATATATATATATATATATATATATATATATATATATATATATATATATATATATGATGGTGGTCCTCTCAGTTTCAAGCTTGACCACCTCCTTTATCTCATGTCCTCTGCCCCCCTCCTCTACTCCCCCCTTAAATTGTATGTGTTCATAGGGGACTCTTCAGGCCAGCCAAACAGATTTTGCCACAGAATTGGCACAACCGATCAGTTTTGTTTGCAGTGACATTATTTGGGTGCAAGATCGATTTTGCACATTTACGCAGATGGCTTTTGAGACCAGCAAGAGATAGGCACAACTTTCCACATATGTCACAGTTAGCGTGGTGACTTTGTGGACCTGGTGCTGGACCCTGTCCGCCATTGCGAATCAGGCGTTTGTAAGTGCTGTACTGCATACGGCTATATATATATTCGATAGAATGAGAAGAAGTCAGTTAAATCTTAATCTAAAATTTTCACTATTTAATGTTTAATATGTATAATCAATATTCACTACTGAATTAAGGGCATTGATAAAGGAGATTATATTTAAGAATATTATTCTCTTTAGTGTTAAATAATTTTTATTTTGTCGTTAAGCTTTAGATTTACTGATGTGCTTAGACATTTAAAACTTTTTGAGAGGGACTCAAATTCCAAATGAATATCCATGTTAAAAGTTTTAATAAATTTAAAAAAAAAATTGTTCTTGTATTCTTACATGAATTTTTGTTTATTTTGCTATTCAGTTCCGGCTATTCTGGAACATGAGGCCATTGCTGGCTTGAATAAAGATGACCGCAGAGGTCGTGTACCAACTAATGAAACTGAACCTGATGCTTTAGATAATCTACAAAAGATTGTAAGTCACATATTTTACTCGCATGATTTCTTTCTCTGTCAAGTCCGTTTTATTTTTGTCTCTTAGATCAAGTACCCATCTTGTCTATGTCTATATATATTTTTTCTTTTTTCATATATATGTTGAAATAAGGGAAAATTTTTTACCTCTATATATAATCTCAGCCAGTAGTATTCAACGTTGGTCTGCATTTTTCTCTAGTGTTTGTGATCAAAGTTTGAAGTCAGATAAAAAGCATTATTTCAAAATGCTGATTTTCAAGGTCTATTGAACTTTATTTGAAAATCTTTCACGTTTTATTTGCCATATAAAAAAAAACCTTTTGCAGGCAGTGGCATTTATCTCATTTTAGCAATAGCTAAATGTAAAGCATTTTTGTTGCATGCCCATGACCAACTATACAAATACATAATCATAACAACACAATAATAATGACGACAATATAAATGTAACACTATATAGGTGGCTCGCCAAGCAGACGATTCCTTTGTCTGTTTTGGCGCGAAACCAGACAAAGGGTTTTTTGGACTTGAAATCTCAGCGTGGCCGGAAGAGGTAACGGGACACGAGAAGAGAGTTGCTTGGAGAAAGGAGCTGGAAGAGTTGGCATGGAACCACAGACAGGGGCAGTCGATTCCGGACAAGTGAGCAGAGAGGCGAGCCAGCATGAGATAGGGTCCAGCGAAGAAGACCGAGTCAAGATGTCGGCATTCCAGTTGCTTTGTGGAATTTTCGCTAGTAATCCATGCTAGCGTTAGTCCATATATGCTATCGGAAATGTAGTGTTGCATACTCTCCTTCTGCTCTGAGTTAACCCCAAGCATTGTTCGTGTTTGTTCGTTTGTCCTTCTATTTTCTCCGGCCCCCTCGATCGTATTCTTGTGGTGGCAAGAAATGTGCGTTGCCCCCCTCAGAACCACTAGTTGATCACCGTCCGAGAAGTGGAATGGTTAGAAGAGGATGTAACATATGTGGGGGCGAGGGGGGTAACGTTACATAAAGACGAGTGACACAGTTCTTTAGAAAAATATACCTCTCACTTTATTTGAAAGGTTTGTGTGTGAGAGGGAGTTAGAGACCGAACAGAACTGCAACATATTGACCCCCACTCTTATGGCCATCAGCGCTTCTTTCCCGTTTTCCAGCGTTGCTCAACTGGAGGCCCGGGGGCCCACTCTGCTGGGTGCTGGCTTTCTCTACCACATCTTATCACCAACGGGTCTGGTCTCTAAACTGCCTGACTTCCTGTCTTCACTGAGTTATATAAAAGTTCATCGCCCACTCAATATCTCCCCATAACTGCCCATAGGAATGTGTCACTTCCGCTGTCTTTGGAATGGCATCGCACGGAAATAACTGTTATGCAGTTTACAGGTCACTCTCTTCTGGTGCATCAGTTTGTGACGGCACGATGGGATTTTTACCTTGTCCCATATTGTCAGCCCAGCCCGCCTACGTTATTTCTTCCCATAACTAGCCATCGGAATGTGTCACTTCTGCCGTCTTTGGAATGGCATGTTTGGCCGGGTTAGAGGTCAATATACAACATTTTCCTATTAACTGGTCATTGACCCATTCAATGTTAATGTCTAGAAACCTCACTAGGATGTCTCACCGTATACATTGCTGTGGGATTCACATGATTTGCATGTCATTATGCCATATAATATACAAAATTCAAATTATCATATTTTGTTTGTTTTTCATTTTTTAAATAAATGATTAATTGGCTTGTTTGAACATAATTTCTATTTTGCAAATTTTCTCTAAATAATCCCTTACTCTACATAGATTTAAAAAAGTATCTGCCTGCAAAAGGGTTAAAGTTTTCTGATAAAATTTTATTTTGCTAATCAAAAGAGTTCCCCTTTTGATATCGTATTTTCAGAGATTAAATTATTTTTCTGAAGTCTTTTCTCATACTTTTATGAGAATTGATATTACTAAAATATCTATCTATAAAAAAAGATACACTAAAGAGTGTGCATATATTTTTATTTATATATAATGTGTGTGTGTGTGTAATTGATAAAAATACTGAATATTTTAAAATTATGCTACAGAAAGAGTGAGATATAATTTTGTGAAGACATCAAGTATTTTTAGTAATTACTTAGAGCATAGTTAACTTATTATTAATATGGAATTAAAAACATTTACTTTAAGAAATGTTTGTTGTTACTTTTAGTTTCATACAATTGATTTCTGGATGTAGTCTGGCCCCAGGCAGTCTAACATACCACAAAAACCCATTTGGTAATTGCAATCTGTTCGTTTATAAATCACACACACACACACACACACACACACACACACACATGCAGAAACGAGCTCATCTTTAAGTGTAGACATAGAGGAAAATTCAAATTATCCTGATTGAGAGCTACTGAAACACCAGTCCCTATGTAATCGCAAAGACAATGATAAAGATGTATTAGAAATTAATAGCGATCAGCTCGATAACAGATATTAGGGTCAATTAGAAAACACGTGACAGCTATATAAAATGTCTTCACTTTATCTTATTTAACTATCTCGGTCCTAATTGAAACAAGAAGAATATTTAGGATGACATATTAGGAATAAATGTAAATCATATATGAGATAACCATTAGTTATACGATCTTTGTTTAGAAAATCACACCTGCTAAGGAAAAAAAACAAACCTAAAAGACGCAAAATTGGGAAGGATTAACCGGTAGATTAATTCCACTCCTGTTTCTTAATTGTTCTAACACCTAACATTTTGACCCTATCTGCCCATCCTATGAATGAAATAATTTGTAATTTGATTTCCACTTTTAGTCTTATTTTTATGTTTATTTTTATTTTCTAATTTTTATTTTTCAATTTTTTTAATTCTTTAAAAAATTTAATTCTTAACTAGAGAGAAGCATGTAAATAGTCATCTGACGAGACGGAGAGTATGGTAATATTCTCCGCCGAAATAAATTTATTATGACGACTTAGCCGAGTTTGAGTCTCCATCAAATTGTACTATATATATATATATATATATATACACACACACACACAAATAGGACCTGGCATTAAGTGACTTACAAAGGTTGATATGCTATAAAACCCAATCAATCAACTATTGTTACAATCATCAGACAGCTCTGTGTAGTGTGTGTGTGTGTATGTATATATATATATATATATATATATATATATATTGTTGATCCACAAATATCCTGCAGCCAATACTCAGACTCAGATGAATGCAGAATACCAAAAATGAATAATTTTAACCATTACAATTTAGAATTATTTAAAAAGAAATCAAATGAAGAATTCATCATGCTACTCTTTTCTATGATGTAGATTTGTTTTTTGTTTTAATGATATATTCCTTTAAATTCTGATTTTCCAAACTTTTTTCCCCATTTATATACATGAATACATATCAGTGTGTGTGTGTGTGTGTGGATTAAAATTTTCTATTAGCTAACATCTAATACTCTTTCATTGTTTCTCTTTAGATGAGTCAGTATCTGCGTGTGCTGAGAAATCATGCGGTTGATCCAGAAGTTATCACGCTCATTGTCAAGCAGGTAGGTAACTGTTCTTCACTCCAAAAACAAAATCCTGTCTTTGTAAGGATTGTTAGTTAATAAGAAACCAAAACGAAACCAAAAAAAAAAAAAAAAAAAAAAATCTTTATGGATTATCTCCCTTGGATTTGTTATAATACGTTTTTAAGAGTTAGCTCCCTTGAATATACTTCTCGATTGAGACCATTTGTTTTTTTGCTTATTGAGGCTGTTCATCTTACCTCTCTAATGTATTGGTAGCAGCAACTCCTTGTAATCCCAAAACAAAGAGTCAACCAAGAGAACTGTTATGGTAAGTGCAATAAATGGTCATATTCGAGTTGGTGATTTTTGAAAAGGTCAAGCAGTCAGTGATTAACTGGCAGAGGACAAGAAAGGACCTTACATTTTGGAGCATTAATAAAATTTACTTCCTGTGGACCTTTATACATTTATTTACTTCCAAGGGTCCATATGGAGCACTTTAAGAAACTTGGGTTAATTTAATAAATCCAACTTCAATAGAGGAGGAAAATTCTTATTCATTTTTAATTTCATTTCCCTTCTTTGATATATGTAGGGAGTGAATAAATAAAAAAAAATTTTAAAAATTTAATTGAATTAAAAAAAAAAAAATTATAAAAATATGCAGAAACTCCCAGAAGTCTCTAACAGGAAAAAGGGATGATGCATGCGTAAAGAAAAAGGGATCTCCTGACAAGAGTAGGACGCTCATTTCTCTTTCAAGCAGTGACCTGCAAAGTGACAACACCTTGCTAACTGGTGGCAGGCGCCACACACGTCTTTGGACGAAGTGTTGGTTAGTCGTTTCTCTAGTAGAAGCCCTCTCGGTTAACAGTATTCCAAAATATAAAAGGCTACGAAATGGAACTACGAACTAAAAACACTGGACTTGGACAAACACCACAAAAATGACTAACACGTTGTTTAAAACTTTAAACCAACAAATGAGGACACATATATACCAAGAAACGATTAACATATTTTTAAATACCTTGACTGGGGGATTCAACCATTTTATTTGTATTCAGGGAAAATTGAATGGTTGTTGAACCCAGGAAATAAAGGAAAAATAAACGTTTTTTTGTCTCCTATCTGTTGCTGTCTTCTGTCATATAATTCTTTTTGGGCCTTCTTGATCAAGGAGTTTCATCGACTAGCCAACGTGGGGTAAAATAAAATGACCTCATTATGGAGTCAGATATCAAAAGGCAACACAGCTTGCCCTTGACCTATGCCCCCCCCCCGATACACTGATTAACTATTATTACACAATCATCTATCTTTATGTGAAAATCTTCCAAAAGAAAAACATAAATGAAACTGTTTTCATTAAAGTAGTTTTCAGTTTTATAGTTCACCCTGTATATGCCATTTTCTGCAGATTGAAATCATTTTTTTATTTTTATTTCACAAAGCACTTTTTGTCTGCAATTCCAAGAATTTCAAGTTATAAAAAATACTTTCATGACTGAAAAACGGTACTGTGAATTGATAGAAGATATTTTATCAAAAAATATTGTATCAAATATATTGTCTTCCTCTTGCTTGTTGAACCTGTATATGTATATATATTAAAAAACAAAACAAAAATACATTCCTATTTTCTCCTTTAGTGTAGGTGAATGAGATTAATGTTTTTAAAATAGTATTTAATGTCTTTTTAAATAGTTGACTCAAAATTTTTTTTCTTTGTTTTCAGTTATTCTATGATATGAACGTGAAAGCCTTGAATAATTTACTGCTCCGAAGAGATATGTGCAATTGGCACAAAGGCACCCAAATACGGTAAGTAAAAATACAATGATCTCACTTGGGAATAATTGCCGACACAAATTTTTTTTCCTCTTCCCATATCATAGGGATAGTGATCTGAAAGAATTAGGATTTTTCTTTATTTATTTATTTTCTTAAAGCTCCCAAAATTAAGATGAAGAAAAATATTAGTTAAGCATTGATAATAATGAAAACAATTTCCCCTTCCTGCCCTGTTCGCATAGCAGAGAATATGCCGTGTCTCTTGTAGACAGCTAAGAACCTAAACTGCATCTAATGGTGAGACTTGAGTTCTGGACCTCTGAGGAATGTGGAGTACCGGTTATTGTTATTACTCCCAGGTCCACTCTAACCCAGAGTGGTAGTACGTGTTAGTGTCTCATCTATGAGTCAAATAAATCTGTTTAAAAATCATTTGTATAGTTACGTGAAGCTATAATTATTGGTTAGGTTTTATGGCATATCAACCATTGTTGGTTATTAAATGCTAAATCCAGTTTACAAATCATATATAGGGGTTGTCTTCGTGGTGTAATGGTTAAAGCGATGGACTGTGGAATCGTAGTACGTGAGTTCGTACTCCAGTCACGCTATTACGTTCACTTACGGGCAAATACCCTTGGGAAAGGTATGGACCCCTTTATCCTCCAAGCTATAGGTTAAAATAGTACCATTACTGTTCTTCTATGAGAATGGCTTTGGCATTAAATAACCTACAAAGGTTGATATGCCATTAAACAAAGAAATCAAAACAAATCATATATATTCAATATATATGTATAAACCGGCTCATTGGCCCAGTGGGTAGAGTGTTCGCCAATGTTCCGGGAGACCTGGGTTCAATCCTAGTTTGCGTCATACCAAAGACTTTAAAAATGGTTCTTGATACCTCCTTGCTTAACACTCAGCAATATAAGGTACGTATCAAGGGTAAAGTGGAGCAATCCAGGGAAAGGAGTAACGCCCTACCGTACAGCTCGGTGTAGTAGTTATTGAAAAGGGAGCCTTCTGATCGCCCTCGACTAAAGGGAGACAACTTTACTTTTTTCTTACTTATATATGTATAAACACATTTTGTAGATACCATTCATGAATGTGTCTGAACTTTTTTTTTTTTTTTTTTTGTATGCAGTTAAATGGCTTCAAGTATCACTATGTAATTCAAATAGTTCTATTTGACCCATAGATAAGACCCTTTTCGGTGCTACCACTCTGGGTCAGAGTGGACCTGAGAGCAATGAGAATGAAGGGGGACTTGGTATTCCCCAAAGCTCTATTATTACTGAAGCCTTGCTATCAGGTTGTTTAGTGTCATATCTAGGACACTTGTAGAGAGAGAGAGAGAGAGGTGGGGGTCTTACCCCACTGCAGCGATACAGTCAGTATATTCTACAGCCCCAGGCAACTGGTCTACATATAATTGTTTACTAAGGTTTACTATCATTAGTTAAAACTATATAACAGTCGGCAAACGAATGGCAATTGAATAGAAATAATTACTTGAAACTATATAACGGTCGGCAAATGAATGACAATTGAATAGAAATAATTACTTGAAACTATACTTTGAAAAAAATCTGTTAATCCTCTTCTGTCTGTAATCAGCTTTCTACGACAGGAAAATAACATTGAAGTTAATGAGACTAGAATATGAAAGGGAATTAGAAAAATTACTTTACCTCAATTGATGTCTTTTTTAATATGTAAGTGCTGAACATGGATATTGTATTTAGGATTAAAGTTTTAATCCGCATATTTTTATATTTTACTGTTTTTAATGTAACATATTTTCCCATATATAGAAATCCTTGACAGAAGTGTTGATCAGTATATACAGGGTGGAATGATAAAATTGTTGTCCTAAAGAAAACAACATTACAGCTTTATTTTAAAACTTTAATTAAAAAAAATCAAATCAGGTAACTTGATTATCTAGTAGAGCTGACATCTATTCAATGTAACTGCCTTCAGCCTCAATCACCGCCTCAATACGGATCTGGAACTGGGAGCATGCCTTTTCCACAAGCGCTGGCGGGAGCTCAGCGAATACTCGGCGGATGGTGGCAATCAGGCTGGATTTGGTGTTGTGGGAGGTCATGTTGGTGATGTTCTCGACATATGACCAAACGAAGTAGTCCAGGTTGGGGAAGGAGGGGGGCTAGTGAGAGAAGGGTATAAATTTGTAGCACTCCTTCTGAAGCGAAGCCTGGGTCTCTTTGGACTTGTGGTCCGGCGCCGAGTCGTGCTGCCACACCCAGGGTCTGCCACTGGCCACCTGATTGCGCCAGGAGATCAGCACACTCTTCAGCACATCCAGGTAGACTTTGGTGTTGACTTTCAAGCTGACTTTGAAGATGTGAGGTGGCATGATGTGGCCCTCACTTGAAACCACACCAAAGACCATAACCGTAGCCGGAAACTTTGTTTTCATCACCCTGGGCACGTCCCTGTTATTCGTGGCGATCCATGGATTTGCATTTTGAGGGTGCTGGCAATGGTCCTATTGTCAGAAGTTGGATCAGTAGAGAGCACGAGTTGTACAGCGGTGCATCTCCAATCTCGCTCGTTGAACATTGTGTCACTTTCAGACATGATAGAAGGCTTCTATCGCTCTTGGGATTTGTACACAACTGGCCAACTAGTAGATAGTCTGCAACACAAAAAGAAAACCGGTTTTCATGAAAGGGAAATGGAATCATGTCGTCTTTTCTTGGGCAACAATTTTATCATTCCACCCTGTAAATATGCACGTGTTTTATATTATATATGTGAGCAATATGTGTAATGTTAACTAATCTGCCCAATTCAGTCTAATTACAAACGATATATATATATTCAAGTCGATTTTTCTGTTATGATATTGAAAGAACAGTTTTGTCTTCTTTTCATTTCCTTCAGTGCAAAAAAAAAAAAAAATGGATGAACGAAAGTTTTTTTTAATATTTTATTTAATTATTGTCATTTTCTCTTTCTCTCTCTTTCCCAGTTACAACATTTCACATTTGGAGCAATGGCTCCGGGAATACCATTTGCAAGATGCAGGGGCATTCAGTACTATGGAACCCCTTATCCAAGCTTCCCAATTACTACAGGCTCGTAAGACAGATGCCGACGTGGACAGTGTTTGTCAGATGTGTCCAAAACTGAAGACTGCACAGGTTTGTCCTTTATTTTGATTTTTTTTTTTTTCAACTCTAGAAATGTGCAGAATATAAGTTTCAGCACATTTCCAATGTGTTATGATGGTTCTTGATTCATTCATATACAAGCGTCATTCAATAAATAAGGGGAATATGAAAATAGTTTTATTTTTCATAAATGTAAACTCTGTGTTGTTTGGAATTGGTTTATCATATTTTCCAACCCCTCTGCTTGGGCAGGGTATGACACAAGGTCAATTTTTGGAATTGGTTTATAACCAAAATTATTCTAATCTTATGAAGATATTTTTGAAGCTATTCAAAATAGTGTGAAATCAAATAGTGTGTTGTAGACTTGAACAGAGGTCTGTCATCAGACTTTTAGTGGCTGAGAAGTGCAAACTGTATGAAATTTACAGAAGAATGTGTAAGAAGAAGCATATTTGAGTTAAAATTAATCTCTGTTAAAGATCATGCTGTGACAGTGTTCTGAGATATGAAAGGAACCATCTCTATTTTTTTTTAATTTTGAAAGCGGTGCAACTGCCCTGCACACAGACCCACCTTTAAAATGGTCTTGTGCCTCACTCGTCCGGTTGGTGGGATGGTCGACAAATACAACTGTAAACAGTGCTTCCTATATCTGACTTCTTAAGCAATATTTCACCTTATTGATTGAATGACCCTGATATTTGTAAAAAGTCTGACTGAATGGTCTCTTGGATGTGAAATTGCCTGTGGGTAACTGGTTGTTATGGTAACAGCTGTTATGGTGTGGAATTGGGAACATTGTGCATTTTTTCATTACATGGTGATGTGTGTGTGTGTATATATATATATATATATATATATATATATATATTATTCAGTCCAGTTAAACCGGAGTTGGGAGTAATTCCATCAGTACTTACATAAAATTATTTTATCTAAATTAGTATTTTAAGTCGAAAAGTAGTTACATTTAAAAAAAAAAATTAATTTACTATAATTCCAACTGGCAATAAAATAAAAAAAAAACAGAAGTAGACTAAATGAGGAGAAAACTCTTCACCCCTCTTCTATCCCCTCCCACCCTTCTTTCCTGTGTCTGTTCTAAATTATTTTATCCATAAGATCTGAAGAAGTTCTGTTAATTTTTTTTTGTGTTTTTTGATTTTATCAAAAACACAAAACAGGATGGAAATAAATTTATAATTCTAATGTGACCGGTTTTGTTTTTTTCTTATATACCCGCGTGCTCATAGATTTGACAGAATGATTTGTATTTAAATTGGTAAGTAGATGGAAGATATGTCATTGAGTAGCAGCAGCAGCAATTCTGATATTTCAATAGCCATCATGGTGTGGAATGAAGAATAGATGTGTGGTCTTGATTGAAGCATTTATCTATTTATTTATTTATTTTTAAGAAAAAGTATCTACTATTTTGATATTGAAGAGTTCCTGATAGAAAAACTGTATTGTTGTCTGTTGGAAATTTCAAAAGGGACAAATTAAGCTTTTGTGACGGCAAATTGACTAAAATTCCAAAACGGGACTTTATTTTCGCACGTGTGAAGACGGGGCAGGTTGGCACTTGATCCCCTATAGAATAAGTCCTCGTTCAGAGTTTTTCTCTCAGGCATATAAGAACTGGCATATTACGTGAGGGAATAATTTAGGACCAGACTGACCGCTGCTGGCAAGGGGTTCCAAATTTCACACTATCACACACCCACCAGGCTGCTTTCTTCCTTCCCCGAGACAATGGAAGATAATGAGCCTATAGGTTTTAGTCGTAATAATATCAATATTGTAGTAGTCGGCAACTCCGGTTTCCCGTGTGATATTTTAGGAATTAATAGGACAATTCTAAGCAAGATAACATAAGGCGAATAGAAGCTGAAAAGAAGAATGAAATAACAACATAGACCACATGGTAACGTAAAAATACATGAATTCCTTTACTACAGTTATGTACACTTTCACAGTGTCAAAAACATATAATAAATTGACACTCCACGAATATAAATGTCTTTTCTTGACTTTTATCTTTCTTCAAATTGAGAGAGAGTGGTATATAAAATTTGGGTATAAAGGAAAAATGTCCCCAAAGTTACTTATCTTTTTCTCGACGGGGTTCCACTGGAGAATCGTTCTTCTTTCACGGGCTAAGAGACTTTGTTCTGTTTTTAATACTGGCTTGAAGGACTTGGGGTCCTTCGTGTCTCAGTAATTCTTTTGTCTTCCACCCGGAGTAAAATGGCTATGGTTCGTCTGCTCGCTACAAACCCTGCTCAAAAACTGAATTTCTTGTCCTTTACTTCCGCTGAGGGGAAGGGAGCCCCACTTCCGTTTTGGGGTCCCATCCAATCATTTGGCTTCTCTCTCTTTCCCCTTTCCGATGTCTGGCGACCTGAGGTCACTAAGTACCAACATCTGTTTATCCCCTCTGTGACCTACATTCTTCCTTAACAGTCACTTTTTTTGACGGCTTGATTCGTCTCCGTGGGCTATCACGTGACACTTTTAAAAAAAAAATTGCCTGGTAGACCTCACAGCAGTGAAGCAGGTTGTTACCTGATGTCTGCATATTCAGGTTAAGGCTTCAAGTGGATAGATTTGGACAATATAATCTGTATATATCATTGCATAAAATAATTTGAACTTTACTTTAAAAAAAAAAAACACACCTCATAAAGATGTTTTCTTTATTTTTCTTGTTGATTTAATTCTTCTTTTATTTTCCTCTTCAGATTATCAAAATCTTGAATCAATACACTCCTGTTCGAGGCTACGAGGACGACACAGTTGCCATTTCCTTCATCCGCAAAGTTCAGGAGAAACTGTCACAGACTCGGGAAACAGACATGGGCACCAACTTGTTGATGGACACTCAGTATGCTTTCCCTGTTACCTTCCCATTCAACCCTTCCAACATCGCCCTGGAACGTATCACTGTGCCTGACAAACTGCATCTTGGATTCTTAAAACGGGTTTGAGCTCATAGAGGTTAAAAAAGATAAGACAAAACAAGAAAATAAAAAAAAACAAACAAACAAAACAAGACTTAAAAAGTACAATATATATATATATATATATATATAAAACTCAACATTCAAACAAGACTAATAAAAATAAAAAAAATGAATAATGACTAAAACATATGAACGAAAAAACGGAAGAAAAAAATTTGGGAGTTAAACTTCTCTCTTTAAATGCCTGAATTTGATAGACTGGCATGAAGCTGTGAAAAATAAAGAAAAGTTAGTATCTTTGAAATGAGGAAATGTCCTTGTTTCAGGTTCTCATTGACTTCAAAGGACAGTAAGGAAAAATTGAATAGTGACATCAGATGATTTTTTTGTAAGGAGGGGATGGGCTGTTGATTTCTTTGTAATATACTGCAGTTGTTAAATGTTTTATTGTTCATAACAATGGTTTAAAAGTTGTGTGTGTGTTTGTATGTGTGTGTGTGCGTGCTAGAGATTGTAGAAATAGAAAAATCTTTAGCAACCCCCAAAAATCCTGCTTGTATATTTTCTTCTCTCTTTTTGGATGTGTGAAAGGTCAGTGTTCATTGGGCTGGAGGAATTTTTTTTTTTTTTTTTGTTTGTTTGTTAAAGATATGCCAGAAGGGGGAGGTAATAGTTATTTGAGAAATTCTTATAGTGAATACTTTGACTGCACTTGGCTTAACTTCCTCACTAACTACCACACTTAATTTAGACTGCACGATATGTTGTTGGTATGGCTGATTTATCAGCTTCATGATTAAATAAATATTTTAAAACTGTTTGTTGCTGGCTAATCAAAACTAAAAGATGAGGAAAATAAGTAAATAAACTCTGTAGTCCTGACTAATCGGATGTAGCCTATAAAAGCTTTCAAATCCACCTGGTGAACAGCATGTTTATAGTTCAGAGGCATCCATATTTTGTAATGTCTCCCTGCGATAGGTTTTTTTTTGTTGTTTGTGTGTGGTTGTGTCTCTTCACTTTGTGCAACAATTTTGTTCTCTTTCTAGAAAGTACTAAGCATTCGATTCAGGAAAGGATTGTTCCCGAATTTTAAAAAGTAACAATTTTTTTTTGTTTGTTTTCTCCCCTTTTACTTAACTCTTCTCTATATTTTTTTTGTGTGCAAATGCTTACATCTAAATTTTCTGCTGTTATTTCTATTTTCAAATTTGCAGCTTGAATATGGTTTTGTTCATGTTACCCTGTATCTCAAACCAAAGGTAATTCTGAAATCTCCTTAACCAATGGTTTAAGGTACCAGTGAAAGCTTAGAGCAGCAGACTTCATTCAAGTCTTTTGGACCATATTCTGAGAATGTGGTTTGAGATACTTATGTCCTTTGGATCAGTTCATTTCTTCTTGGTGCCTTTTGTTACCATTCAACCACCGCTTTGCTTTCATTATCATTTTCTTTGTCCGCCAACAAAATTATATTACACACACAAACTGAAATCGTTTCCTAAAGTCTTGCAATTTTATGCCCTGTGCTTTGTCTCCAAACTTCTGATAGATTGCGAACCATTTACTTACTCCAGTCCAACTGTATAAATGTTTAGAATAGTTGAAGGAATTTGGTTTGTATAAATTTGAAAAGATCTCAGATTTTTTTTTTCCTAAGAAAATATATTAGAATTGTTCAAAAGGTTTCTGTTATGGATTATTAACCCCCCCCCCCCAAATAAAGGTAGGGATTGAATAGAAAATATGTAGACTAGCCCCCTCCCCCACCAATCTTTAAGTTTTTATATTATCTGATAACTGAATGAAGTTTGACTTGTATTGATGAGAGAGTGTTTATTTAGAATAGTCAAGAAATAGCTGCTTTCTATGTATAAAGTGAGGTAAACTGTTTGAAAGAGAAATAGAGGGGGTCTCATTGTATTTGGGATACAGAGAGAAGAAAAGAAAAAAAAATTAAAAGATTATTATTAAATCTACCAAACTTTGCCATTTTTTTTTTTCCTTCCTTCTCCCCCAAGTGATGTTATTTATTTGAATAAAATTTAGTAAATATTTGATATGTAAATTCTGGCTGCTATTTAACGAAATATTTGTTAGATGATCTGGTGTATAAAATCTTGCATAGGTAAAGACTGTGCAGCTTAATATACACGTTTCTGTTGTTTGTGTTATATCATTTAATAAAAAAAAAAAAACAATTGAACATTAAAAATCTAACCTGATAAAGTAAATAAAAGGTCATATCACAACTTAGAAAATGCTGGTCATGAAAGAAAAATAAAAATACTGGCTAAGATTGAGAGAAAGATTGTTTGGTTAGATATTCCTTGCATTATTTTTATTTATTTTTTGGTGAATAGCCTTGTTATTGGACATATCAAGTAGATACTACATGTTGAATTGTGGTTCTTGTGTAATTTAGAAAATGAGTTGGAGGCGTAGAAGAGAGGAGAAAAAAATATTAGTATGCATTTTTCAAAAAACAAAAAATTTAGATTAAAGATAAAATTTGAATCTAGATCTGCTAAAGACATTAATGTCTCAATTTAGAAAATGACAAAAAAATTATATAAACAGTTAAATGTATTTGGAACAAACTGACTGATAGATCTAGTAGGAAAAAAAAACAAAAAAAAAAAAACAACTTTCACATTTCTCCTTTCTTTGCCCAAAATTCTCCCTCTCTCTCCCATTTCTTAAAATTAATTTATTTTAACAAGACTACCTGACAAGGCCAAAGCAGAGAGTCGACAATTTGAAATGAAAAGAAAAAAAATGATATTTAAGGATAAAAATTATGAAGAAGAAAATAAGAAAAATACAATGTAAAAAAATAAAAATTCATCAAAACAATTTAATGTATTTTTTGTTGGTTTTTTTTTCCTGTGTTTATTGTTTAAAATCAAAAAACTGAATAATTTTTTTTGTAAATGGTAATAAAATATTAAAAAAAAGACAAGATTTTTTGTTGAACTTATTTCCTTGAATAATTATGAAAGTATGAATGAGGTGATTTTACTTTTGGGAGAGCTTAAAAATGTATGATAACTGAGGTATTCTTCAAGCTTATAAATTAGGAGGAGGATGATGTGACAAAAGAGTAGTTTTCACCTAAGAATCCGTAAATCTGCTCAAACCTGATGACGACTTGAAATTTTTATGATATTTGAAAAGACTGAGGTAAAGTAAATTACAATAAGACATGATACATCAAAGGAAAGTTATGAACATGTCACAAACAAAGTCTGCAAAGTATCCACAAAATCTGATTTTCCTGAAGACTAAAGTCTATCTATATATATATATATATATCTATCTATATATATATATATATATATATCTATCTCTATATATATATATATATATATCTCTATATATATATATATATATATCTCTATATATATCTATCTATATATATATATATATATATATCTCTATATATATATATATATATATATATCTATCTATATATATATATATATATATATCTATCTATATATATATATATATATATATATCTATCTATATATATATATATATATCTATCTATATATATATATATATATATCTATCTATATATATATAGATATAATATA
>CAUZXS010000229.1:0-100000 GCA_963585895.1 Sepioteuthis lessoniana
GTAAACATGAATTGCCTGTACTATTTAATCAAACATGTTTAAAAGAGAAAATGTTGTCATATATATATATATATATAATATATATAGTATATATATATATACTATATATATATTGTTGGCGACCATAGTCGAGGGTGAACTGAAGGCTCCCTTTTCAATAGCTACTACAACAAGGTGTAGGGGAGGGCGCTACTCCTTCCCTGGATTGCTCCACATTACCCTTGATCCGTACCTTATAATGCTGAGTGTTAAGCAAGGACGCATCAAGTACCATTTTTGAGTCTTTGGTATGACTCGACCTGGGATTGAACCCACGTCTCCCGGGCCATTAGTAAAGATTCGATGTGCTATGTAAATTGATATGCATAAAGATAAGCAGCATTATTTCATTACTTTAATATTGAATTAATATTGATTTAATATTATGATCTTTATCAAATGTGGATCCGTTTTAGCTACAAAGAACCATTAAGAAAATGTACTATTAAACTTTTTTTTTTATTATTATGGGAACATTTCAAGATAATGCACTAATTAGTAATTACAGGTATTAAGGTACCTTACTGCAAGAGTAATGATTAAACTGATCTTTTTGGACCGTATTACTCAGTTGTGAATTCAGTCATCACTGGGTGCCTCATATTTGATAACTTGTGTAATATTTTTCTGTATTTGACTTGACATCCATGAAAAGATTAAATATTAGATTAATTTTTTTCTCCCTTAGAATATCTTTCAGTTTGTTTTGTTTGCAAGATCTGTGAAATTGTCAAAGATATTGTTAACCATATAGCAATTTTCAATTTGTGAGATAAAAATATTTTGTTTGAAAACAGATGCAGCCTTATAAATTCTCAAGTTGGTCAGGCTAACCAGATTGAAAATGCCAACTTCAATGGAATGGCAAAATATAATTAAAAAAAACAAAAACAAAACACACACACACACACACACACACACACACACACACACACACACACACACACACACACACACACACACACACACACACACACACATAAAAAAAAAACCAACCAAACAAAAACCCTTGTTTGATAATTTGTCATCTCATCAAGAAAAGAGAATAACAATTCTTTAACAAAAAGAATTGGATTGAAATGTGAATACTTTATCACAGCAATTATTTAGCTATTACAACTAAGTATATATTTACACAACCCCTCTGCTGTGAGAAAAATGTGATACTGCTTGTTTTGAATTCAGTTTTCCTTCACCTAGGCTGGTTGCCTATCCAAAGTTAAAAATCCCAGTCTATTCTACTATTTATCCATAGCTGGGGGAATGTGGAATAGATGGATTCATGCCTTTTCCAAGGACATTAGTGCAAAGTGTAACACAAACACTTTTATCCTGGATTTGAACTTGGATCATTGAGTAATGACTTCAGTCTAAGCTGATTGACCCATTCTTGAGATTTTGTGTAAAAAGTAAACTTTGTAAATAAAGACAATAGGAATTACAGAAAAATTATTTTTAAAAATGTGGTATGAAGAAATTTGTAATGCATATGTGTATATTTTTCATTTTGTGTGTCCATAAGAAAAAAGATGCTTTGATGTTCCTCAAAGAAAAAAGAAACAATAAAAAGGATTTCAATGAAATGTTGAATACTTCAGTTCCAAATATTTATAAAATGACAAAAAGATTATCCAACTACTAATTGTGGCTAATGTGCTGAACTGTGACATTATAGCAAGCAAGTTCAAACTCCAGTCAAGCTATTGTCTTGGCTTTGGTACAAATACCCAAGGAAAAAGTATGAATGTGCTTATTCTCCCTCCTCCATCCAGATCTTTTACAAAGATGGCTTTGGCATTAAATAACCCATGAAGGTTGATATGCCATTGAACAAAGAAACTAAACCAGTCCAAGCAAAGAAGGAAGATAACAGTAGCATGATTACATTTAGATTGTTTAGTATTACAATGAGGCATTGCGGATAACATGCTAAACTATGACATTTTGGTAAGTGAGTTTGAAATCCAATCATGCTATTACATTCACTTTTGAACTGATACCCAAAGGAAATTCCCCCAGCAATGGGTTAAATACAACTATGATTGTTCTTCTACAAAGATGGCTTTGGCTTTAAGTAACTCATGAAGGTTGATATGCCATTTAACAAAGAAACTAAACTAGCCACTAATAGTAGTAAGTTAAATCCTGTGTGCCCCATGTTAGTGGTCTTGTGTGAAAACTAATAATTCTTGGAATCCAATCTGTCAAGCATGGAAAATATTTTTTAAAATCTACTCTAAACTTAGTAATGCAAATGTGTATCTTTTTCATTGTGCATATTTATATGAAAGAAGAATTATCCTGATTCCATCATTTGTATCACAATATTATTGTTCAAAGCAAGTGTATGACTGATTACTGTTTGGCATCAGTATCAGGGATGGGGTAGAATAAGATGAAAGTTAACATCACATTGCCTAAAGGATTCCAGCTCTTCATTTTGAATTCAAAGTTGTTGTTCTTCTACACTGATTACCTACAAAGACTAATGTCCAGTCTGCCCTTCTGTTAGAGAAAGAAGAAATGGAATTATAATCGCCAAAGATTTTTTATTTTGATTTCTCCCTTAACATTTAAAAGCCCATCTGATTATAACTGCTGAATAAAAATACAAATGAAGTCCTAGGAAAGAGGTTAGCAACAAGAGATCAAGAGAGGTCACTCATTGAAGCAAAAATTGAGGAAAATTGTATTAAGATAATACAAAGAAACACAGCTATTATTCAGAGTTGAAAATAATAGATTTAACAATAATATCTTTTCTGAAGAAAATTTATTGCTTCACTCATGTGGGTCTATTAATATTGTTTTCCAGCTTTGCAATATTAGTCATTTTTCATCAGATGGTAAATTCAATGTCACAAAGGTAAGATACCACAGCCTAACCAATTACATATGTTGGTGATTTAATGAGAAACCCAAATTCCAAAAATTTCAAAGACAACTTCAGCCCTTACAATTCGGAACTTTTCTTTCCTTCAATTGGAGTACAAATATCAGGAGCTCCTTATATGGCAATCTTATTATTTTTATGGGTACTATTAATGAAACATTAATAAATCTCTTTTCTGTAATAGGGATTTATCTTCTATTGTAACAATTTGTAACTGTTTGGTGTATACTTTTAACTGACAACAAAGATTGTCAAATAGACATTGTTTTATTAAATGAAATAAGTAGCAAAGATTTTTAACATTTTCTTGTTTGTCTCACAGATTTTTAAGATGAATGTATTGTATTGTTTTTCTTTATAAATAATATAGCTTCCACTTTCTATTATGTAGAAATTGTTCATTTTTAGTTTTCATTTAATTAAGAAAATTTTGTCATTGAACCAAACTCATATTAATCTCAACAATGATGGTGTTGTGGTAACCTTACCCATCTCACTATAAGGGACTCTTCTCACTGTTATTAGTACAGAGATTTCACTGCCAGAAGGACAGATCAATATCGGTATTATCCGAACAGTACAAGACTTCTTACCTTTTCTACGTAACTCTATCTTTCTTGTGTAATATAATCTGTTATCTAATATCCGAGTTTGCGTTTTCATTAGTGGCCCTTGCTGGGGCCACAACAGATGGATCTACATCAAAAGAAGTATTGCTTTGTATATGGGAGTGAGTAGCCGCAGTTCTTTGATGTCTTTCTGAAAGATCAATAGATAAGGTTGAACAAGTATTGCTCCCAATTTAACTAAATGAAAGTAAAAAACAATAAAAAGCATCCAAAATCAGCTAAGAGTAAAAGTATAAAATTTAATTTGGATAACACTAGATTTTGGTGATCAGGTAAAAATTATAAAAAATTTTGGTTCATCATCTCTAAATGATGAAAATAATTCAGTTCCCCGGAAAATTTCAAACAGTACTTAGAACTTCTCATTGTTGTGAAAGATTGTTTTTTTAAGTTCTGGAAGGATAGAATTATGAAGTTGCTTGAAAAGTAACACAAGATAATCGAACATATAGTATTCAATAAAGTTAATATACCCCCCCCCCCAAAAAAAAACTAACAAATAAAACTTTTGACCATTCCTCATGCTTAGATTGGTACAGGAGCCAATCAAAAACAATATTCCAGGAATATAATTAAATTATGCTCCACCATATATATTTACAGTAAAAAAATCTGTTTTTAATTCTATTTTTTAAAGGAAATGTTGAAAAGTTCTGGGCCTGACCAAGAAAAGAATATTCTAGAACTATGAATGTACATACTATTCCATGTATTCTTCCAAACACACATAGCACATTATTTCTTAAGCTTTTTTAGACCATCCTATAAAAATTCAGAAAAAATAATAACTAAATGATATTTTTTAAATATAAACCTTTTCTGCATCTATGTTGACAATGGTAGAAAATCATTTCTTTTTATTCCCTATCTATTAACTCAATGTGCAAAAGAAAAACAAATAGGTAACTAAAGTTGATATTTAATCAATTTTATCTTCTTCCACTTTGTAGAATTGTAGGTGCTGTTCCATATATTCATCCAAAATTCAACATTCATTGCACATTGTTTAAGTTTCTTTAATTCATCCAACAAAAGTCCAATAAAAAAGATCATTCTCTTTTTGGATGGGTTGGGAATTTTCTAGAGATTCCTCATGATATGATAGGTAAGGTGAATCTTATTCTGAAAATACATAAAAACTGATTATCTTTCAATTGTAGCTTTCTGGACAGCATAGCTGTAAGTTAAATGATTCTTTCCATGGATATTTAGATTGAAAACCGAAATTATTTTGTATAATGCTTCAAGCAAAATTGAATAGATTAATTTTCTTGGTTAATGATTAAAAGAAGTACAGAAGGTAAATTCAACAATACCTTCAAAAACAAAAAAACAAAAAAAAATACTGTAAACGTTGTGCATTAGTTTGTAAATTAGAATCAGTTGATCAGAAAATAGCAATGAAAAAGTAAATGAATACGAAGAAATATTAATTCAGAAAAAAACAGAAAAAAAAAGTCTGAAAATATAACATACCTGGAGAAAAGAAGGGAAACAAACAAAAAAAGGAGGTCCTGAAAAAAAGAAGCTTGCAGTAAGTGAATGAAGAGGTTAACCAATAATAAAAAAAGAAAAAGGAAAATGAATGGGACCACCCAGGAATAAAGAGCAGAAATCAATGTCAAAAGAAAGAATTCAACACATCTAGAGAATTGAAAATGAAGAAGCTGAAAAAAAATGTCAAAAGGGTAGGTACAATTACTCATTTTTCAAAAAAAGAAAAAATTAATATATTTTTGTTTATATCTGTCTTTCAAGGGTTTAAGAATTCACTTCTATAAAATTTAGCTAATTACAAAAAAAGATATTTGGCTTTATCTGTCTTTCATGGTTTTAAGAGTCGCATCTAATAAAATTTAAATGATTATAAAAGAAAAGTGGAAACTGGTGATAAAATCCAGTATATTTTATATATGAGTTGATAATGAAAACTGCTTGATCTTGGGTTAACAAAGCAAGGGAAGAGAAAGAGAAAAAAAAAGGTGGAAGACAAGCAGTCAGTTATTAGTTAGAAGTTGGAAGCAGTTGTCAGTTGGGGTAAGACGTTGGTTGGGTCGAGCAGGGTGTCTCTTAGTTTCACTGTTCATAGACCCTTACAGATTCTTTCTCTCTCTCTCCTGCTACTGTATGCAGTCTGAACATCGAACAATATATATGGATAATTAAGAGACAATTTCTGTCAAAATATTGGGCATATTACTGTTACACTAATATGTTCCAATAAATGATTGTTAATTGTTAACAGAGAGTTCTTCTTGTCTTTGAGTTGACAATACCCAGGCAACTTTGTTTCAATGAATCACCCTAACCATTGGAAGAAGTTCTGGATGAATTGTGTCATTCCCTATTTGTGGATCTTTTAAACACAATGTGGGCACTGAGGAGATTGATAAACAAACTATCTTGAAACACATTTGGTGCCATTACCAGGTATAAGACCAAAGTAAAAGTATTGTGACAACTATAGTATTATACTTGGCACCATTAACTAGATAAGACTAATTGTTATTATTACATTTGTTACCACAAATTTTGTTGTGCACAATGGTATTACATTTGGTGCTGGTATCAGTAACTGTGCCCAGAACATAGTATTACTATGGGGTGGGGTTTTTACCCTTCTAGAGAGATACAATCGATGTATTCTATGGCCCCAAGTGACTGGGCTTAAGAGAATTGATTAAAAATTACATTGATGGAAATGTTTTATTCTAGTCTCATAGAATCTGTATTAAAATGTTAGACAAAAACATGTTATGGTAAGTAAAATATCCATTTAAAAAGTAACCATCAATGATTTTGAAAATGCTTCGCGGGTGTTACTATTTTTGACTTTGATTTCTTTGTTTAATGTCATGTCAACCTTTGTGGGTTATCTAAGCCTAAGCTATCCTTGTAGAAGAACAATAATAGTACTATTTGACCCATAACTGGGGGGATAAAGAGGTTCATACTTTTCCCATAAGTATTTGTCTGAAAGTGAACATAATAGCACAAGTGGAGTTTGAACTCACTTTCTATGATCTTGAAGTCCAGTATGTTAGCCAAGATGCCATGGGGACTGCCCCTTCCATTAGGATTTTTTTAAATATATGTTGATTTATGTATGACAAAAGTAAGAATTAAAAAAAATGATGCATAGACAAAATAGAAGAGAGTGAAAAAGAAAGATAAAATTAGTTTTATAATATCAGCTAAGGCTACCTATTTGTTTTCCTTTTACACAGCAAATTAATAGATTGTGAATAAAAAAGAAAATGATTTTCTACCAGTGTCAACATGGATGCAGAAAAAGTGTATATTTTTGTAAATTATATTGGTTTCTTAATGGCATGAAATGATAGATTTAGACTGAAGATATTGAGTTAGACAATTATTAGTCCTAATAAACATACATTCAGACAAAATAGTTTTTATATTAAGATATTCTTAATAAATTACATTGGTTTCTTAATGGCATGAAATAATAGATTTAAACTGAAGATATTGAGTTGGACAATTTTTAGTCCTAATAAACATACATTCAGACAAAATAGCTTTCATTTTAAGATATTCTTAATAAATTACATTGGTTTCTTAATGGCATGAAATAATAGATTTAAACTGAAGATATTGAGTTACTATTTACCAACCCCTCCGCTCGGGCAGGATATGACACAAGGTCAATTTTTAAGCGTAGTTTAACAGGTTTTGAATTCAGAGTTTTCCTTCTCCTAGACTAGTTGCCTCACCAAGGCTGAAGAACCTAGTCCGTCCTACTATTTACCCATAGCTGGATGGAGAATAAGGGGGTTCATACCTTTCCCAAGGGTATTTGCCCGAAAGTGAACGTAATAGCGCGACTGGAGTACGAACTCGCGTACTACGATTCCGCAGTTCATCGCTTTAACCATTACACCATGAGGACACCCCTGAAGATATTGAGTGAGACAATTATTAGTCCTAATAAACATACATTCAGACAAAATAGCTTTTATTTTAAGATATTCTTAATAAATTACGTTGGCTTCTTAATGGCATGAAATAATAGATTTAAACTGAAGATATTGAGTTAGACAATTATTAGTCCTAATAAACATACTTTCATAATAACTTTTATATTAAGATATTTTCAATCAAATACTGAAACTTTTGCTATTCTTTTTTGTTTCAATAACATTCTTTTGGACACAGAGATACAGTGCATATGGAACTTGGTTGAACTAAGCTTCACCATGGCTATAAAAAAATTATAAGCAAAACTAAACTATCAGGGAATTAAAAAACAAAACAAAAAACCATTGCATGTTATGCAAATTATTTCATAACAACAACTTAACACAATTATGCAATACTTTTTCATATTATCAAAATCATTATTTAATATTTCATTGTAGCACTTATGCACTGGAGAGGAGTTCCTCTGGAATAGTGGCTAACATGCTGGACTGCAACATAGTAACAAGTTCAAACTCCAGTCATGCTACGTATTATGTTCACTTTCAGACTAATACCCATGGGAAAGGTATGAATCCCTTTATCCCCCTCCCCTAACTATGGGTTAAATAGTACCACTAATGTTCTTCTACAACGATGGCTTGGCATAAAATAACCTATGAAGGTTGATATGCCATTAAATAAAGAAAAGTATGAACTCCTTTATCCTCCAAGCAATGGGTTAAATAGTACCACTACTGTTCTTCTACAAGGGTGACTTTGGCATTAGATAATCCATGAAGGTTGATATGCCATTAAACAAAGAAACCAAACCAAACCTTATCTTCCGACCAGCAATGGGCTAAATAGTACCACTACTGTTCTTTTACAGGGATAGCTTTGGCATTAAATAACTCCAAAGGTTCATATGCCATTAAACAAAGAAACCAAACTTTATCCCATCACCCAGAAATGGGTATCACTACTATTCTTCTACAAGTATGACTTGGCATTAAATAACCCATGAAGGTTGATATGGCATTAAACAAAGAAAAGTATGAACTCTTTTATCCCCCCAGCTATGGGTTAAATAGTACCAATACTGTTCTACAATGATGGCTTTGGCATTAAATAATCCATGAAGGTTGATATGGCATTAAACAAAGAATAGTATGAACCCCTTTATCCTCCCCGCAATGGGTTACATAGTATCACAACTGCTCTTTTACAAGGATGGCTTTGGCATTAAATAATCTACGAAACTTGATATGCCATTAAGCAAAGAAAAGTATGAACTCTCTTTTCTTCCAGCTATGGGTTAAATAGTACCACTACTCTTCTTCTGCAAGGATGGCTTTGGTACTAGATAACCCACAAGAGTTGATATGACATTTAACAAAGAAACCAAACCAAACCAAACCTGAAGTTCTAGTTATCACCACTGGTATTGTTGCAGTTTTATAACAAATAAAATCTTTCAGTTTGTCAGCCTATCTTTAAAGACTTGAGCCTTCAGAAGTAATAATAAGAGAATAAATCTTGTAAGAGAGCCAACCATGGGATTCCACCACATTGGTGAGGCACCCTAAGTTTGATATTTATCCAACCTCCCACTCTCCTAGATTTGACTCAGGTCATTTTAGGGGGTTGGCACAACACAAGATTCATACACGACCATCACAAAAAAATGTTTGATCCCATCAGCATTCCCTAAGTGATGAATTCAGCTCTGCCAAGCAGTTATTGGTTGGAGGGAAGGTTCCCTAGAACCAGGCAGTTAGCACAATAACACCCACCTGGTGTGAATGTCAGGTGGACTCTGGAAAAACAGGGATTGGAAGATATCGTAAGTTTCAATTAGAAATAAATGTTTACTATTCCATAACAAATAATAACTGAAATGAGATAAATATTGCTACTCAAAGATTTACTTTCTAAGTGCTCACTGCTATTAAAATCTGAAATTTTAAATCCAGGAGATCATTCTGCTGGCCACTGTGCTACTGTTAATAAAAGAAAAGAAAATATAGTTGTATAAAACCAATCATTCAAATATTCCCAACACTTTAACTGTTGAGAATAATCCAATAATGCTATCCTATTTTTTATCATTTCTGTTATGAATCATATAATCTGCTGTCACTATAATATGAACAATTTAATTTTTTGTCAATAAATCAAATTTTACTATATGGTTAGTAAAATGTTTCTCTACTTACTCCTAAGAATCTCTCTGACAATTGTTCTGACTTCTATCTCATCATTACATTTCTATTGTCTATTTTTTATGTTAAAGAAAGATCATCTTCACATTTATTTTAATCTTGTGTCAAATTGTTTGACATCTATCTATCTATCTATCTATCTATCTATCTATCTATCTATCTATCTATCTATCTATCTATCTAAGTCTGTTCATATCTATCTATCTATCTATCGTTTGACATCTATCTATCTATCTATCTATCTATCTAAGTCGGTTCATATCTATCTATCTATCTATCTATCTATCTATCTATCTATCTATCTATCTATCTATCTAAGTCTGTTCATATCTATCTATCTATCTATCTATCTATCTATCTATCTATCTATCTAAGTCTGTTCATATCTATCTATCTATCATCAAGGTAAACATATATTCTCCACTTGTAGAGTTGACATAACACCTTTTTGCTGTCATACTAGTAATTAGTAAATGTGTACCTGCAAAATCTGTAGACCTTGCAAATCTGTATATACATGTGTATATGTATGATAGATTTCAAGAATATATATGCCAACAACTGACTCATTTTATTCTGTACTCTGAAAATAGGGAAATAAATCTATGCACATCTACTTAGGAAGCTGTATATAGATTGAAAGTAATATAGATTATCTACTCATGAGAAAAAAAAAAGACAGTAGAGAAAATCATATAATAAAATGTCAATCTGATTTCCTATTATATCTTTCTTTTTTTCATACTGTAGGATTTCATGCCAAGATTCTGCTGAAGCTATTCCAATAGCGAAACATGTCAATCTGATTATTTTTAGAAAAAGTTTCTTCGTGGAGGTTTTACTTAGTGTAATGGTTATTGTTGTAGGAAATGGAATTGGCAACCCAAGTTCAAATTCTGATTGAAACTATCTACATTTCATTTTGAGCTAATGGCCTTGGGAAAGGCATGAACCCATCTATTGTAAATTGTAGAGCAAATTTGGTTCTTTAGCCTTAGTTAGGCAAGCAGTCTTGGAGAAGAAAAACTTTAAATTCAAACTCTCTGTACTCCTATTAAAAATTGACCTTGTGTCACATCCTGCCCAAATTGGAAGGGTTGAGTAAATATAGATTGGACTTTTTAGCCCTAATATGGCAACCAGGCTTAGAAAAAGAAAAACCCTGAATTCAAATTCTTTGTACTCTTCTTAAAAACTGACCTTGTGTCACATCCTGACTATCATGGGATGGTTGAATAAATACATTCAGTATGATACTTCACTGAGATTTAAAAAATTTTTTGAAAAAAAAAATGGCTTAAACCTATCCATAAATAGATACAGAAAAAGATGTCAGTGATTTGTTTAAAAAAGCAATGCAATTCATTACAAAAATGACAAATTAACTTTAGAATAGTCATGTTTATATAAACCATGTATAAATAATTTTTATATCTACATACATTTATTTATATATGTACATGAATTGTTCATTAATTATACATGTGTTGGAAAATTACATTTGAATGTAAACAATTGAACAAGTTTATAATTCAATTAGTTCTTTTTTCTAAGTAAATGAAGAAAGGATTAATAATAAAAGTAGATATCCATTATTACTTCTAAATAGAATAATATTGGAGGCTAATTAATTGATCTAGAATAAAGCTGAGAATAGATCCCACTACCTTATTCTGATATACTCTAAAGACAGCACAAAAAAAATTTTTGATTCCATCATCTGCCAGTGACTTTTCTTACTCATTATGTTCATATGTCTACCAGCAATTTTAATGTGGATAATTCTCTGAGTAAAAACCCTTAGGTAAGAAGTTAGATAATGAAACTTGCAAGACAAGTATAGATAAGTGAAGAGAGGGTTAAAAAAAAAAAAGAGAAAATTTATAAGTTTACTGATGAAGATTAGATGAAGGAGTGATTTTTTGAAAATGATACTAGAAAGTGGTTAATGAGAAAAACATAGATGAATGCACTTTGGCAAGCTTTTGAAGTGAAGCAGAAAATAAAGAGGAAATTGAAAGAGAAAAGGGAAGAGAAGTAGGGAAAGAGTGGGGTAGAGACAAAGCTGAGTAATAAAAATTGAAAAACAGTAGAAGCAGAGATAAAGTGATTGAAAAAGAGATGGAGAGAGAAAGAAAGGAGAGGGAGAGAAAGGTAGATGGATTCTGTGAAATAAAAATTGAAAAAGGGTAGAAGAAGCAGAGAGAGAGAGAGAGAGAGAGAGAGAGAGAGAGAGAGAGAGAGAAATAGAAATTAAAAAAGAGTAGAAGAAGCAGAGCTATATAAGGTGGAGAGGAAGAAGGAAAGAAAAAAAATGGAAAGTTGAGGCTAAGAAATAAAAATTTAAAGAGAAGAAGAAGAAGAAGAAGAAGAAGAAGAAGAAGAAGAAGAAGAAGAAGAAGAAGAAGAAGAAGAAGAAGAAGAAAGGAAGGAAGGAAGGAAGGAGAAGAGTAAAAGAGGGAAGGAGAGTGAGGAGGAGAGAGTGAGAGAAGGAATGAGAGAGAAAAGGGAATGAGAGAGGGAAAGAGGAGGCTAAGAAATAAAAGAAAAAGATATAGAATTTGAGAGACTAGGCAAAAGCGAGATAAATAAGGAGATAGAAAAGAAAGGAAAAGCATTCAGAATGAATTTTAAATAATTTTTTAAATAACCGATATTTTTGATACAATCATTATTGCTTGAAGAATTGTTGAATTATCATTATCATTAACATTGCAAATTGTATTTAAGGTTATTCAATTATTGTATAATTAGTAGCATTCTTATCAAGGTTAAGCCTTTTCTTTTTCTGTGGAAACAGCATTATTTATTTGTTGTCATAGATGTTATTATTAACAATATCAAACGCACAAGTATTTTTTCCCTGTGATAATATTATTAAATTATCCTCAGCAATGTAACTGCCAAATTTATTATCAGAAATATTAGCATAAGTAGATCATTTTTAGAATGATCTATCTTTATTAATAACATGGTTATCACATTTATATGAATACAATACAAGAAATTTCATACAAGATATTATGATCAAATTTATCGGTGCTGTCTCATAAGATCAAGGTTTTAAAATTTTGATCCATATTAATGACTATTTTGATTAATTGAATTATATATAAAAAATGATGATAAATAAAAATTGAATTAAAAAAGTCAAATGAAAGCTTTGATTAATTTTATTATTTTTCTTTTTCTTTTTAAATGCATGAATAACTAGAAAGAACCTTATCTTCCAGTCATATATGCTACTGAAAATTCTCATTTTGCTTGCATTCCAAGCTTTGTTCTAGATCAATTAATTAGCCTCCAATATTTTTCTATTAAGAAGTAATAATGGATATCTACTTTTATTATTAATCCTTCCTTCATTTGCTTAGAAAAAAACCAACAAAAAATCATATCATTACAAGATTGTTTTTATTAGAGCTATAAACTTAAAATGTCTAACTGAGAATAAAGCAATCTTCAGTAAAATTCATAAATAAATGATGATTTTGTGAGGTTTGTGTGTTAAAAAATCATTTTTTTTATTTATCTCTCCCTCATCCTCTCTTTCTCTCTCATTATTTATATACATATATATATATATATTATATTATAACAGTGTTGGTTGTCACTAAATCACTTTTTGGGTTTGTGTCGAACTCCAAGAAATCCAGGGGTTTGTGTCGAACTCCAAGAAATCCAGGGGTCACAGTCTAAATTCCATGAATTAAATATATATTTATTTATTAGTATTATATATATATGTATATATATATATATATATATATATATATATATATATATATAATTTTTTTTTTTCATCATACATGTGAAAGCACGTGCGATACCCTGTCCTCATCTGCCGCCAACCAGGGGTGATAACACAGTTTCAGTAGCTCAAGGCAGTACTGCCACTCCTGGCACTACCAAGCAGCTTTTGCCACCGGATAGGGTATTAAGAGAATTATATATATATATATATATATATATATATATATATATATACACCAGATCAATTGAGAGCAGAGACTACATTGGATGTTAATCTTCATTTTTAGTGTGCAGTTTGATTTTAAAAAACAGACAAACAAAAAAAAGTGTTTACTTTCGGCAGTTAATGTTATTACGTGTTTACAGTAATCGTTTCTTACGTAATCACACGGGAAAGGTGGTTCTACATGTATTTCTTTCATGCTGAAAACTTCTCACTTTCGACCAAATCCAACTTGATTTTATATATTTATATATCATCATCATCATCATCATCATCATCATCATCATCATCATCATCATCAAGACATGCTGACTGTATAAATTCTCTTGACTCTTTTTCAAAATCTATCCCTATTGACGATCACTTTTGGTAAATCTTCCAGTGTTTACACAGAGCTTACAATTGATGAGTTATTGCCACTGAGGTATTTGAACTGATCAACTAATTCTAGAGGCTGGCCAATTAATGAGGACATGACATCATCTTGATTAAAACACTTAAACTCTGTTGTAAATGTAAGAGTTTGTGTTTCAACCGGTAGAGTTTTTTATATTAAACTTTGCCTCCCACACCGGTCGCTTCTGGGTGGAAGGTGCAGGAGGAACTTCCGGTCTGAACACCAGCTGGCACGAATTCGGCCTTTTTCAAATTGACTGGCATGCGAGATGGACGTTTTTCTTTGTGGGTCATTAGCAAGGCAAAAAGAGGTAAGCACGTGAATTCTCTTGATTAATTGATTCGATTTAAATCATCACTTTCGTGGTGTGTTTCTTTTTTTGGAACATTTACGAGTGCATTTGTTTTGTTTCAGTTTTCAAGTTGGAGAATGTATAGTTGGAGAATGTAAGCTTGTTTTTATGCTGAACACGTGTGCAATAAAGATATACATCTTCATCAGTACGAGACTCGTGTCTTTGATTTTTGGCCCCATTTGCTGCTGTAACATCTGTTTTAATTTAGTCCATGTAGAGGTCAATGCTTTTTGATGCCTGCTACAAGCAATGCAGTTTACAATTGGCTTCTGTAGGTCTATTTACAAGAAGCACTAGATCATCTGCATTGTTTGTATACATGATAGTTTCAGTGGGATATTGCGACTGTGGTATTTGAACTGATCAACTAATTTTAGAGGCTGGCCAATTAATGAGGACATGACATTATCTTGATTAAAACACTGCATCTCTGTTTTATCTGGATTCATGTGCAGACTGATGCCTTTTACTGCCTGTTCTCAGCAGGGTTTTAGCTTAGGCTAGTGTATTTGCCAGAAGAGCTAGATCAAGTGTGTAGTCTGCATCAGTCATAGTTTCTACAGGATATTATTTGCTTCTTGTCTGTTTACTGTGAGACTATTTTCTTTTATTAGATCTATTGATGTTTGTATTATGTCATCTTGGTCGATTATGAATAGATATGGTGCTAATTAATCTTCTTGCAAGACTCAAGCAGCAATGTCCAAGAAATTAATGTCTCCATCAGGTGAGCAAACCATTGCTTAATGTTTTTATAGAACATCATCATAGAGATAACAGTTATTTTGGGGGGAAGACAATATGTTAGAAGTATTTACTCCATTTTTTCTCTGTGTTTGGAATCAAATACTTTGGATAATTGTACAAACAAGAGTTTTTTCTTGAGATTTCTTGTATGTACTCCTTCAATTATTCATTGAATACTCAGAATCTATTAAGTTGTGGATTGATTTCTCTGAAAATGATTTTGATTTTTCTTAAGGACTTTCCCAAATTTAGGTTGCATACAATTGAAAAGAAGAACATTGAGGGCCCAACAGTTAAACATATGAACCATTGGACTACTAAAAAAGGTTATTTATTTATCAGCTTGTGTAGGACCAACCACATTTTTTGAATGAGCTGATAACAGAAGAATGGTACACCAGTGTGCCACAGATTCTTCTGAAGAATACTTCTCAGAATTCAGAGCTTTTCCTTCTTAACCAAAGCTGAAAAGGTTAAACTGTCCTACAATTTAACCTTTGCTGAAGTGTAGAAGAGAATGATTCATGCCTTTCAGAATATATTATTTCTCCTTTGAGAGTTTTTCATACCATTTGTCCTCTTATTTTCAAGTCTTTCCTCACCGAAACCTCCAGGACTCTTCTCAATATTTTGGCTCAACTTAATAATGTTGCAGTCTGAAAGGTCTCCAGTTATCCTCTGATTTCAAAGTCTTCAAGTTCTTTTACCAAGCCTTTGGGGATTGTTCTAAGTGCACCATATTTATTATTGTTATCATTATTATGAGTAGCAGTAGTGGTAGTAGTAGTAGTATTTTACTCCTTGTGAGTGTTTCACTCTTGTTTTTTAATCATGGTTTTCACTGGAGTCTGAGCGACAGCATGTCTTCTCTGCTCTCCAGAATTCTCTTTTAGTAGTATTGATGATCTCAGCAGTTATGTGGTCTAGAATGTCTCAATTTTTCCTCCATTCTCTTTTCTAGGTTTTTCCTCCAATCTCTTTTCTAGATTGTTCAGAGTTCTCTGGCTATGATTGGTATCACTTTCATATTTCACAACTTTTATCTCTTTGGTAAGGTGCAGATATTTCTCAAGTTTTTTTTTATTTTCCTTTATTCTAACTCTGTGGTCTACTGGAATAGCAAATCCATTAGCTGTCATATTTGTTTCTTCTTGTTTATTACAAATAGGCCTTGTCTTCTGACCAGGAAAAGATCATCAATTTTTGTTTCAAAGCTGCAGAGGATTTTGAGTCTTACGTTCTAGGACAGCTTCTGATTTGTGCATGTAACATTTTTTTTTTTTTTTTTTACTCCTTGTGAGTTTTTTTTTCCCACTAGTTTTAATAAGTAGTTTTTCACTGGAGTCTGAATGACAGCAAGTTCCCTCAGATCTCCAGGATTCTTCTAAGTATTCAAGCAAATCTTTGCAGTGATATAGTTTGTATAGTCTCAATTCTTCTTCTGATATTCAGTTTCCCCAGTGTCTTTTCCATGTTTTGGGGGACTGTTCTTAGTGCACCAAATACAATTGGTATTACTGTAGCAGCCAGAGATCTATTTCCTTTTGTGAAACAATGCCCCTGCTAAGAGATTCGGTCACTCACTGACCAATCAACTGGCAGAGCGAATTAATTCCTTCTCCCTCTCAGGAACTATTTTTCTAGTCCCTTTTGGTAGAACAGACAAAGGCAGAGAGCCCTGAGCCAGCAGAAGAAACATATCTCTCTCACATGACTGCCACTGATTTCACTTGGAACCCTTCGCTCGCTGCTAGCTTCAAATACACTTCCTACAAACCCAGGACCAGCATACTGACCAGTGACACAAAAGAGACACTTCCTCACTCTCACTTCTTTACGCCTGCTACTATAATAAACCTTTCTTTGTTGTGTTGTTAAAAAGAAGTTTTGTTATTCACTTGTGTTGCCTAAAATATATAGTGTTAGAGAAATGAACCATTTCCCGAAACACTAAATTACTATCACTTTCATATTCCTGATATTGTGCTCTCTGACAAGCTCCAGGTATTTGTTTATCTTTTCATTTTCTTTCATTTTCACCCTGTGATCAACTGGAACAGCAAAATCCACAAGATGGCAAGTACTTTTCATCTTGTTAATTTATACTAAATCTAGCCGTCTGGATAGGACTGGGTAATCTGTATTGATCTCAGAGAATTTTATGTGCATCACTTTCTGTCACAGATTTTTATTTGTGCATATACTATGGCATGGTTAAATTTTAATCTCTTGCACAATTCCCCATGGATCACATTTCCTACCCAGTCATGCCTAGTCTTGTATTCCTTTTGTGCCAATTTGCTGCATTCACTTATTATGTGATTTACAATTTCATCTCTGTCTTTACATAACCTACACTTTCTATTCTGTTGCATATTATCAATTTTTTGCTTTCGCATAATTGTTTCTTATGGCATTATTTTGTGCTGCTATTAAAAGATATTCTGTTTCTCTCTTAAGGTTTCCTCTTCTCAGCCATATCCAGATCATCTTGTGTGGAGGTACCCATGGTGGAATGGTTATCATTGTAGGAAATGAAGACGGCGACACAAGTTCAATTCCTAGACGAGACTGATTGCATTTCCCATAGTACTAATACCCTTGGGAAAGGTATGAATCCAATTATTCTCCCTCCAGCTATGGGTAAATAGTAGGGCAGACTAGGTTCTTCAGCCTTGGTGAGGCAACTAGTCTAGGAGAATGAAAACTCTGAATTCAAACCTGTTAAACTCTGCTTAAAAATTGACCTTGTGTCATATCCTGCCCGAGCAGTGGGGTTGGTAAATATGCATACAGTTGTTTTTCTAATTTTTATTTTCTAAATTTTCTTGTTTTCTTGTTTTCCCTCGAGTTGATATTTCTGTTACTGGCTACTGTAATCAATCTTTTTTTGCGTATTTCTGTATATTTCTCAAGTACCTGAATTGTTGCTTCTGCGGGTGATTTCTCTTCTCTCTTCTCTCAAAACATAGGGGCTCTCTGTGTCATCTCTTGGGTGTAAAGCTTTGTGCATCATTATCAATTTCCTTATTCTTTGGTCCATATTTCTAAGTTTCTTCCTTGTCGATTTTTATAATGGTCAAGAGTATCAGGTACTGCCCAGGTATGTATTCCTTTAATGAAATTTCTGCCACAGAGTTTGGTTTCAAGAAGTTTCCTTGTTTGTTTTTTTTAGGTGCTCTTTTCTTATTTTATCTTTTCTATCATTAATATTATTATATACACATAATAGTCCAAAAATAAACAACAACTGTACAGCCAACATAATCTTTATTAGATGATGACTCTGAGGTCAGGCATGGTTTGAGGGCAAAGCATCATTACCATTAACATAGAGTGCCCCAGCAGTATCTTACAATACTACCAGATTTTGTTGGTTTTCTGTCACATTATGGAAATGTGTGAGCAAGATGCAATTTTTTCATATAATCCTTCCTTTGTTGTATTCATAACTTCCAACAAAATATCAGTTAAATGATGTAAGATTTGAATTTACTAACT
Organism: Sepioteuthis lessoniana; assembly: GCA_963585895.1. NCBI lineage: Eukaryota > Metazoa > Mollusca > Cephalopoda > Myopsida > Loliginidae > Sepioteuthis > Sepioteuthis lessoniana. The sequence continues at coordinate 18,678 of CAUZXS010000229.1, forward strand.
AGATACTTCAATAGACTGAGTGGGAACTACAATAACTAAAATTCTCATTTTATTTGTATGCAGCCATGACCCACCAAAAAAGCACAACATAGTAAGATTTTAATTAGATAAATGCATAAAAAATGCTCTAACTTGGAGAATAGGGCAATTTTCAGTTAAATTTGTAACTGAATGATAATTTAGTGGAGTATCTATTCACACTGAATATCCTTTTTTTATTGTTCACATTCTCAGTATGACAGAGATAACTATGAAATGCTTATTAGAAACATTTACCCCATTCTAAGAAGAAACATTAGTATCATCAGGGACTACTGTTACTATAGATACCCAACAGGTTCAGAATCATCTTGTGAAATTTTATTCTTAAAAATAATATCAAGTTTCACAATTGTCCTTCTAGATTTTATTGCATACCATGGCTGTAATAATTTACTTATTGCTAAGGGAGAAGAAATGGATTTATAACTTTCCAAAGTAAATGTAAAGCTAACGCAAACTGCCTTTAAACATAATTAACTGATTTCAATACTAATAACCACTAAGTCACCTACACTGCTTTGTTGATGTGAGTAAATACTAAAATATTAACAAAATCAGCAATAATTATTGCTAGTCAAATATTGATTATCTGAAAGCAAATTTTAAAATTTGACTATGAATAATTTGTTCACAACACATCCTGAACAGCAGGCAGCTTAAAATTTTCAACACCAGCCTTTAAGGGAGAGAACAAATTAGAACACCATCTCCCTGGATGTTAAATAAAAGTATGGGTGGATCAGACATACTCACTGTGTAGTAGCTAGCAGTTACAAGGGAGGTACTTGACTGGAATCCATTAAAGAAGAGAAAAATTTGTAAGCCAAATAGGACTTAGAGAAGATTAGTTGAGTGTGAGACAAAGGTGGCTTGACTGACATGGCCTCAGCTGGTGGAAAGTGCCCAAAACCAAGCCTGTGAACCTATTCTCTACAAGGCATCTGCAAGAATAAACTAAATAATCATCCATCCTGCAAGACCAATAAAATGTAATTTTAGTGATGATATCATTAGTCACTATGATTTTGGTATTATTTCCACTTATGCAATGAGAAATACTTTAAGGAACAATTTTATGCTATTAAGAATGGATATCACACACTGATTTGTGTTCTCATTTTGGTTAATACTATTGTTAAAATATTTTGACTGTTGTGTTGTCTGATTTTCTTCAGGTGTTTTTATAACTTTATGTGAATTTTGACCTGAACTGTCAAGTAAATCCTTAAAACATAAAAGTATTGGTTAACGTGTTACCTGACTGTCATGGGTTCAATCTCTGAGATGAGTAGCTTATAAAAGTTATATACTTTGGCTCAGTAGAAGAAAAAATAGGTGACATCTGAAGGATTCACTACCTTGAAAGAATTAATTGATTGAGTATATACTCTAGGCATGAACAATCATCATCATCATCATCATCATCATCATCATCATCATCATCATCAAGTCATGCTGATAGCAGATTGTTTTCTAACTCTCTCTTGCCATCAGTCCCTATAATCTGTCACTCTTGGTAGGTTTTCTAGACAGCATCCAGTGTCTACACAAAGCTGATGTAAGTCCTTGCTAGTCAAACAACTCTGGCCCATCCATGTCTCAGATTCTGTGAGAGTATATTACTTATGAGGTCATCTTTAGTTCTCCAGCAGTGTCCAGCATATCTTGTTTATCTTATTTAAATGGTTTGTAAGATGGGAAGTAAATAGTTGTGCAGCAGCAGTTTTGTGGGGCGTTGCTTGCAAGATTTGTTCAAAATAGCATATAGCATTCTTGTGTAGTTCCCATCTAGCTTTTTCACCATGTGTTTCATTAACATCCTGATGGTGCATCTATTCAGTAGTAGTGACACTGTCACAGTTTGGAAGAAATCTCATTTTATTTCATCAAAAATATCAGATTTCCATGTGAGTGATAACCTGTCAATAGCATTCCACACCTCTGCTAGGTGTATGTGGACATTGCTTTCAGTAGATGAGATATTGCTGTTATGGTATGTGAACTTGTCTATTAATTTTAGAGGCTTGCCACTTAAAGTGAAGATGGCTCCTAATTTAAAACACATGAACTCTGTCTTACTTGAGTTCACATAGATGCCTCTGCTTCCTGCAGCTTACTTCAGTCTAAGCTGTAGTAATTTGGCTTGGGATGATGTATTTCTGAGAAGCTCTAGATCATCTGCATAGTCTGCATTTGTCATAGTTTCTGCAGGATATCATTTGCTTCATGTTTTATTAGTGTGAAACCAATTTCTTTAATTTCATCTATTGATGCTCGAAAGTAGTAATTTACTAAGCATTTTGCTTAGGTGTGGCACAAGGCCATATGAATGAGGCACCTAATGAAACTCAAACTCACTCATGTAGGTTTGCTGATCTACCTTGCGAACTATTACACCATCAGAGGCCCCCATTTGAAGGATGTTATGTAGATTCCTATTAGGTTATTGAGTATAACAGACACCTGAAGGAGGCTATAGGGTACAACAGGTGAAATGTTATGACTAGAATGAAAATTGAAATGAGACAATAGTTTGAATACAGCTATGTATAATAATGATAATTCATCACCTGAGAAATGACCAAAATAAAAACACTAATTAAACTTCCTGGTAGTGGCCATAATCTCTTTTTGATGGAGCTTTGTCTTGTTGGGAGTGTTTTGGTCCTTCACTTTGCTCAAATAAATACTGCACTGTTTATTCTAATATGTAATATATTTTTCATCAGCTTTCTCACTGTGATCAAGAAATGGATAATTTTTCTTGCACAAAAAAGAGAAGAGAAGTCTTTATAATTACAAATTAAAAATTGGTCAGCTTGTACAGAACTCATTTGTTGAATTTTTTTGATTTTCCAATTTGGTGTGTGTAGTGAGAAACAACTATAACTGTGGTGTATGGGGAGTGGGTGTCTCTGATTCCCTCCTGCATGAAAAGTGTGTGTACTCCAACTAACAATTACCATTACATTCATTAGAATACATTATGAGAAATAATGAAATGATTCAAAGGGAGATAACTTTATTTAACTTCTGACAGGGAACATTCGGCTGATGACACATGAACAGTGTCTGAATGTAGAGTTGGACACAGAAAAACCATAATTTTTTTGGACAGCATGGAGTTAGAGTTTGGATGTACAAGTGGGTGAGTACTAGCATTGTTACTGACATTTTACTGATTTATATAGTGTGAACGTTGAACAAAACTTAACTGATTAACATGTTCAGTAAACTCCTGAGTAGTTTTGTGTGGTTTTACTTCAGAAATTACCCTAAGCTAATTGTTATCAATCACAGAAGGATGTCTTGGGCCCACATAATCTTCAAGCTCTTGTCTCTGTCATGAAATTTTGGAACCAGTGCAGTGTTGTATGTCCATATACAGGCATGGATCATATAATAACTATCACAGTAAGAAATGAACTCAGTTCAAATTCTGGATGAGGCTGTATGTATTTCCTTTCACACTTTTGCCCCCAACTATAAGAAATATTAGGGCTTTTGTATGATGAATAATTTAAGAGAAGAAAAATTCTGAATTCAAGCCAGCTATACTCTGCTTAAAAATTGACCTAATGTTGCATCCTGCCTATCATAGAGTAATGTAAAGATGGCGACTGTAGTCAGGGTGACCTGAAGGCTTCCTTTTCAATAGCAACTGCACCAAGGTGTAAGGGAGGGCACTACTCCTTTCCCTAGATTGCTCTACTTTACCCTTGATCCGTACCTTAAAAGGCTAAGTGTTAAGCAGTGGCATCAAGTACCATTTTTTGGGTCTTTGGTACGGCTCGACCTGGGATTGAACCCAGGCCTCCCGGGCCATTGGCGAACACTCTAACCATCATATGATCATTGACTAAATGCTTTGTTGAAAAGTTTTGACTGCTTTGTATTCCATTTTAAACTGATACGATAAAATTGCATGCATTTTCTTTTCTTTTTTTTAATCTTTAAATTGACAGCCTAAAATAAACAGTGTAAACAAAACAAATAGCATAAATCAGTTGAGAAAAAATTCCATGTTAAAATGGTAAGAATTATAACAACATGATATTTTATTGTACTCTACAAACATTTTTTCTGTCTTTATTGTGTTACAAAAATATTTTGGTCATATTATTTTAAAGAATAATCAATACAATCAAATTAATAAAATTAGTTATATGTCATAAATTGGTGCCAAAATCCATGATGTAACCCTGTTTTTGAGGAAAAATGGACTACTGGCAGGTATTAGTTTATGATCTTTTTATTTAAATATCTTATTGTACTGTACTAGATATTTTATCTGTTTTTATTGTGTTCACAATTTTTTAGTTTCTTTTTTCTTTTATTGTTGATATTTATTATTTCATTGATTTCAAATGCATTTTCATAGAAAATGAAATTTATTCACATCCTTTAATTGTAAAATAGGTAATATTGTAGAATGATGTAACATCAGATGTAATGATGTTTGCTGAACTGAAATTTAATCTAAAAAGCTGACATAAAGATAAATTGTTGGTAAAAATGAAATAAAGCAGTAGGAATAAAATAATCACCCAAAAAATGAAGTAAAGCAGAGCATTGTTGTAAGCAGTAGAAAGGAAAAAATTAGCAAAAAAAAAAAAAAAGAAATGAAGAGAAACAGAGCATTACAGCAAACAGTAAGAATGAAACAATTAGCAAAAAAAAAAAAAAGAAATGAAGAGAAACAGAGCATTACAGCAAACAGTAAGAATGAAACAATTAGCAAAAAAAAAAAAAGAAATGAAGAGAAACAGAGCATTACAGCAAACAGTAAGAATGAAACAATTAGCAAAAAAAAAAAAGAAATGAAGAGAAACAGAGCATTACAACAAACAGTAAGAATGAAACAATTAGCAAAAAAAAAAAAAAAAAAAAGAAATGAAGAGAAACAGAGCATTACAACAAACAGTAAGAATGAAACAATTAGCAAAAAAAAAAAAAAAAGAAATGAAGAGAAACAGAGCATTACAACAAACAGTAAGAATGAAACAATTAGCAAAAAAAAAAAAAAAAAGAAATGAAGAGAAACAGAGCATTACAGCAAACAGTAAGAATGAAACAATTAGCAAAAAAAAAAAGAAATGAAGAGAAACAGAGCATTACAACAAACAGTAAGAATGAAACAATTAGCAAAAAAAAAAAAAAAAAGAAATGAAGAGAAACAGAGCATTACAACAAACAGTAAGAATGAAACAATTAGCAAAAAAAAAAAAAAAAAGAAATGAAGAGAAACAGAGCATTACAGCAAACAGTAAGAATGAAACAATTAGCAAAAAAAAAAAAGAAATGAAGAGAAACAGAGCATTACAACAAACAGTAAGAATGAAACAATTAGCAAAAAAAAAAAAAAAAAGAAATGAAGAGAAACAGAGCATTACAACAAACAGTAAGAATGAAACAATTAGCAAAAAAAAAAAATGAAGTAAAGCAGAGCATTGTTGTAAGCAGTAGAAAGGAAAAAATTAGCAAAAAAAAAAAAAAAAAGAAATGAAGAGAAACAGAGCATTACAGCAAACAGTAAGAATGAAACTATTAGCAAAAAAAAAAAAAGAAATGAAGAGAAACAGAGCATTACAGCAAACAGTAAGAATGAAACAATTAGCAAAAAAAAAAAAAGAAATGAAGAGAAACAGAGCATTACAGCAAACAGTAAGAATGAAACAATTAGCAAAAAAAAAAAGAAATGAAGAGAAACAGAGCATTACAACAAACAGTAAGAATGAAACAATTAGCAAAAAAAAAAAAGAAATGAAGAGAAACAGAGCATTACAACAAACAGTAAGAATGAAACAATTAGCAAAAAAAAAAAAAAAAAAGAAATGAAGAGAAACAGAGCATTACAACAAACAGTAAGAATGAAACAATTAGCAAAAAAAAACATGAAGTAAAGCAGAGCATTACTGTAAACAAGAATGAAACGATAATGGAAAAAAAAAAAATGAAGTACAGCAGAGCATTACTGTAAATAGTAGGAGGGTCATAATTAGCAAACAAAAGATGAAGAAAGACGGAGCATTCATGCAAACTGTAAGGAAAAATGATTAGCCAAAAAAAAAATAAATAAAAATAAAGTAAAGCAGAGCAGGCTAGGAATGAAATAAATACCAAAAAAAAAAAAAAAGTTAAGTAAAGCAGAGCATTACTATAAACAGTAACAATGGTATTATTAGCAAAAAAAATGAAGTAAAGCACAGCAACCCTGCAAACATTAATAGAATGAAATAGTTAGCAACAAAAAATGATATAAACTTGAGCATTATTGTAAACAATAGGAATGAAATAGTTAGCAACAACAAAAATTATATAAACCAGAGGATTACTGTACACAATAAGAATGAAATAATTAGCAATAAAAAAATGGAGTAAAGCTCAACATTACAGTAAACAGTAGGAATAAAATAATAAGCAAAAAAAATTATATAAACCAGAGCATTACTGCATACAGAATTAGAATGAAATAATTAGTAAAAAATGAAGTAAAGAACCATTACTGTAAACAGTAAGAATGAAATAATTAGCAAAAAAAAAAATGAAGTAAAGCACTGCATTACTATAAAATGTAGGAATGATATAGTTAGCAAAAGAAATGAAGTAAAACAGAGCATTACGGCAAACAGTAATAGAATGAAATAATTAGCAAAAAAAAAAAAATGAAATAAAGCAGAGCATTACTGTAAGCAATAGGAATTAAATAGTTAGCAACAAAAAAATGAGGTAAAGCAGAGCATTACTGTAAACAGAAGGAAGGTCATAATTCGCAAACAAAAAATGAAGAAAGACTGAGCATTACTGCAAACAGTGAAGAAAATAATTAAGCAAAAAGAAAAATGAAGTAAAGTACAGCATTACTGTAAACAGTAGGAATGAAACAATTAGCAAAGAAAAAAAGTCAGGTATATCACAACATTACTGTAAACAGTAAGAATAAAAAAATTAGCAAAAAAAATGAAGCAGAGCGTTACCGTAAACCTTAGGAAGGAAATAATTAGCAAAAAAAATTAAGTAATGCAGAGCATTACTGTAAACTGTAGGAATGAAACAATTTGCAAAAAAAGGAAGTCAAGCAGAGCATTACTGAAAATATTTGGAATGATATAGTTAGCAAAAGTAATGAAGTAAAACAGAGCATTACTGCAGACAGTAATAGAATGAAATAATTAGCAATAAAAAAGATGGCATAAGGCAGAGCCTTACTGTAAAAAGTAGGAATGATATAGTTAGCAAAGAAAATGAAATACAGCACGGCATTACTGTAAAAAGTTGGAATGAAACAATTAGCAAAGAAAAAAATCAGGTATATCACAACATTACTGTAAACAGTAAGAATGAAAAAATAAGCAAAAAAAAAAATGAAGTAAAGTAGAGTGTTACCATAAAAAGTAGGAAGGAAATAATTAACAAAAAAAATTGGTAAGCAGAGCATTACTGTAAACAGTAGGAATGAAACAATTTGCAAAAAAAGGAAGTCAAGCAGAGCATTACTCTAAACAATAGGAATGAAATAATTAGGAAAAAAATGATATAAACCAGAGCATTACTATAAACAATAGGAATTAAATAGTTAGCAATAAAAAAATGAGGTAAAGCACAACGTTACTGTAAGCAGTAGGAATGAAATAATTGCCAGAAAAAAAAAATGAAGTAAAACAGAGTATTACTACAAGCAATAAGATTGAAACAATTAGTAAAAAAAGATGAAGTACAGCACAGCGTTACTGTAAACAGTAGAAATGAAATAATTAGCAAAAAAAAAAAAAAAGATATAAACCAGAGCATTACTGAAAACAGTAATAGAATGAAATGATTAGTAAAAAAATTCAAGCAAAGTGTTACTGTAAACAGGAGGATTGAAATAATCATCAACAAAAAAAATTAAGTCAAGCAAAGTATTACTGTAAACAGTAGGATTGAAATAATTATCAACAAAAAAATGAAGTCAAGCAAAGTATTACTGTAAACAATAGGAATTGAATAGTTAGCAACAAAAAAATGTGGTAAAGCAGAGCATTACTGTAAACAGTAGGATTGAAATAATTATCGACAAAAAAAAGGAAGTCAAGCAAAATATTACGGTAAACAGTAAGATTGAAATAATTATCAACAATAAAAATGAAGTCAAGCAAAGTATTACTGTAAACAGCAGGATTGAAATAATTATCAACAAAAAATGAAGTCAAGCAAAGTACTACAGTAAACAGTTGGATTGGAATAATTATCAATAAAAAAATGAAGTCAAGCAAAGTATTACAGTAAACAGTTGGATTGAAATAATTATCAGCAAAAAAAATGAAGTCAAGCAAAGTATTATTGTAAACAGGAGGATTGAAATAATTAGCAAAAAAATGAAGTAAATTAGAATATTACTATAAAAAGTAAGAGTGAAATAATTAGGAAAAGAAATGAAGTAAAGCAGAGTATTACTGTAAAGAATAGGAAAGAAATAATTAGTAAAAATAGCATTATTCTAAGCAGTAATAGAATTAAATAATTAGCAGAGCATTAGTTTAGATAGTTAGAATGAAATAATTCGAAAAAAATGAAGTAGAGCAGAGCATTACTGTAAAAATTAAGAATGAAATAATTAGCAAAAAAAGAATGAAATAATTAGCAAAAAAAAGGGAATAAAGCAGAGCATTACTGCAAACAGTAAAAATTAAATAATTAGCAACAAAATAAAAATGTAGTAATGCAGAGCATTACCGTAAACAATAAGACAGAAATAATTTGCAAAAAAAAAATGCAGTAAATCTGAGCATTTTACTTTAAACAGTATGAATGACATAGCAAAAAAAATGAAGTAAAGCCGAGCATTACTGCAAACAGTAAAAATGAAATCATTAGCAAAAAAAAAAAAGAAGTGAAGTAAAGAAGCATTACCGTAAAAAGTAGGAATATAATAATTAGCAAAAAAAAAAAGAAAATTAAATAAAGCAGAGCAATACTGCAAACACTAAGAATGAAATGATTAGCAAAGAAAAAAAATGAAATAAAACAGAGTATTACTGTAAACAGAAGAAAGGAAATAAATAGCAAAAAAAATGATATAAAGCAGAGCAATACTGCAAACTTTAATAGAATGAAATAATTAGTAAAAAAAAATGAAGTACTGTAGAGCATTACTGTGAACAGTAGGAATAAAATAATTAGCAAAAAAAAAAATGAAGTAAAGCACAGCATTACTGTAAAATGTAGGAAGGAAATAGATAGCAACAAAAAAACATGAATAGAATGAAATAATTTATAAAAAAAAATGAAGTACAGTAGAGCATTACTGTGAACAGCTGGAATTAAATAATTTACAAAAGAAAAAATGAAGTTAAGCAGAGCATTACAGTAAACATTAAGGATGAAATAATTAACAAAAAAAAGGTAAAGTTTGGCATTACTGTAAACAGTAGGAATGAAGTAATTAGCTAAAAAAAAAAAAATGAAACAAAGCAAAGTATTACTGTAGACAGCTGGAATGAAATAATTATCAAAAAATGAAGGAAAGCAGAACATTATTATAAACTGTAAGAATGAAGTTATTAGCAAAAAAAAAAAAAATGAAGTAAAGAAGCATTACTGTAAACAATAGGAATGAAATAATTATCAAAAAAAGAGGTAAAGCTATTTATTAATATAAACAGTAATATTAAAACAATAAGTAAAAATGAAGTAAAGTAAGTTACTGCTAATAGTAAGAATTAAAAAAATTAGCGAAATAATTAAGAAAAGCTGGGTGATACTGTTAATAGTGAGAATGAAACAATTAACAAAAGATGAAGTAAAGCAGATCATTACTGTAAACCGTAATAATACAACAATTAGCAAAATAATTAAGAAGAGCAGGGTATTGCTGTAACAGTAAGAATTAAACAATTAGCAAAAAATGAAGTCAAGCTGGCTATTACTCTAAACAGTAAAAATGAAACCATTAACAAAAATCAGTTGAACAAAATATGTTTGTTAAAATGGAATGAATTACACGAACATAGATTATTATTTAGTCCATATTCTGACAATAATATTTAAATAACTAAATTTGCAATTCTTTTTGGACCATCCTATAATATAATTATCAATCTACCTCAATAAGTATCCATAAAATAGAAACAACCAGTACACTGGATAGTTTCAACTTCCTCCTCTTGTTGATATAGGTTCAACTGGATATATGTCGCATATACATGACATACTAGATAAAAAGGTAATATAGTTATGACAGTGTAGTAGTGGGAGTGTAGTATGTGGTAGCCATGAGTTAGGAACACTATTGGGCCATAAAATGATATTAGGGACCAGAAAGATGGAACACTCTATCTCCAGAGTAGAAACTACTCTTGGCTTCTCTCAGGCAACAGTATCATAGACATACCAGAAATATGAGAATTCTGAAAAGATATAAATGGCATGTCAAAAAATGCAGATGCTCGCAGATGATGTAAAAAAATGTATTGTCAGCGTCTGATAATCAATTAACAATATCAAACAACAAAATTTATTGAGATGGCTCTGCACTCATCTCTGATATGGTGATGTTATTCAAGCCCAACATCAAGCGACAGGGAACATTTTCCATTTCTTGGTGATGTAGCAATTGCATAGACATTCTCAGCAGTTACCAGTTTTTCTTAGTGCCATTCTGACTTTTCAGTAAATGTTTAGTTGATAGTATTAAATACATGTTACTGCTGAAAGAAACATCAACTATACACCTAACAAAGCCTTCACCAGATGGTTGTGAGGGGGAATTATAACTTGCCAACAAATATAAATCAATACATATACATATGCAATAATTGCAGCACCTGGTAGAATGTATACCATGTCATGGCTGTCATTATTTAGGGAAAACATTAGGCTATATATCATTTGGTAACTGTCTCATATCTATCTATCTATCTATCTATCTATCTATCTATATATATATATATATTTGGTTGATATATATATTGCCAGGACCACCTTGAGCTACCGAAACTGTGTTATCACCGTGGTTGGCGGCTGATGAGGTTAGGGTATCGCACGTGCTTTCACACATTGTATGATGAAAAAAAAAGATATATATATATATATATATATATATATATATATATATATTTGGTTGATATATATATACAAGCAGGATGCACAAGCAGGACATGACACAAGGTAAATTTTTAGTAAAGTTTGACAGCTTTGAATTCAGAGTTTTCTTCTCCTAGACTGGTTGCCATACCAAAGCTAAAGAGCCCAGTCTTCCATAGCAGGAGTGAGAATAGTTGGGTTCATACTATTCCCAAGATATTGATGTTATGTGAAGTATAAACCGCCTCAGGATTTCGATTTAAGTTACTATGTTCATTTCCTGTGATAGTAACCATTACACCATGAACGCCTCCTCATATACATATATATATATATAACAAAAAACAGTCACATTAGGATTATAGATTTATTTCCATCCTGTTATGTGTTTTTGAAAAATCAAAAAACACGAAAAAAAATTAACAGGATTTCTTCAGATCTTATGGATAATAATAATCATTATTATCCATAAGATCTGAAGAAGTCCTGTTAATAAATTTATAATCCTAATGTGACTGGTTTGTGTTTTTTCTTAATGAAATTATTGCTCTGTAATGTCTGTTACATTGAGCTCTTTACCAGGAAAATTTAAATGTTCACTCTAGAATAGTTTTTTTGTTCTGATGGAATTACTCCCAACTCCGGTTTAACTGGACCAAATAATACTTATATATATATATATATATATATATATATATATATATATATATATATATATATGTAAATTTCTACTGGGTTCCATGCTCTACAGTAATCTTCAGACAATTGAATATGATTGAAAGCATTTCTATCAGCTACACTAAAACATATATTCAATAATGCATGTACTTTCCTCCACTCAAGTTATATAAGTGTAGTCACTAAAAACATGTGGATAGGTAGCATAGTAAAACCTTATTTTCATGTCTGAATTTTGATATCCACTCCTCTCAGCAAGATATGTATATATAATTGATATATTGTTACAGAAAATTTCTATGGAATCTTAAATAATTTTTTTATTTTTGTATATGTATATTAGTATTTTATATCCACTAACACATGTTAGTTTTAATAGCAAATATTGCAAAACTGGGAGGGGCAATTACAATGTGAGTTTGTCTACTGATTATCAAAAGACCGCTACTTCCAATCAAAATATTGTAATATGTGTAGGTTGTATTATCCAAAGAACAATAGTAAAAAAATATATAAAAAAGCAATAAAGAAAAATAAGTAAAAAATGAGTTGATTAGAAAGAGAGGAGAGGAGGAAAAATATAACGGCAAATGAAAAGGGAGAAAAAGAGAAAAAGAAACCAAAACTAAGAGAAATTGAATAATAGATTTTAAAAAATAAACAGAAGAGTAATGTAAATTGGAAAGAGAAGAAATAAAAAGAAAAGGAAATAAAAAACAATAAGAAAAATAGAATAGTGTGATAAATTTAGAAAAAATTAAAAAAAAAATGTTTTTAAGTAGGAATAAAAATAGAATAGGGACAAGATTTAATATATAAAAAAAGGAAGAAAAAAGGTGAGAGCCTGAATAAAATGTGAGATCAAAGAAAAGATAAAGAAGAAAACTATATTAAAAAAAAGGAAAAAATAAAGATATAACAAAAAGAATATTTCTAAAAAAAAATATCCAAAATTGAACAGAAAGAAAAGCTAAGGAATAAGAAAAAAAGAAAAGTATAAGAGCATAATATCAAGAAAAAAGAAAAGAAAAGAAGAAAAATAACTTTTCAATTTTGTGACATTCACCTCGATCAATCAACAGCCATGAATAGGGACATAGAAGACTTGATCCCTGAGTTGAGTCACTGATATAAAAACTCAGCCCTGTGTCAGCTGTCAATAAAAACATATGGAAAAGAGAGTGTTATTCAAGGCAAGTGCTTATAGAGACTTACAATTTTTCTTTTCACTAATGGGGCTGACAAGCGCTTTTCAATACTGCCTCAGTTTTTACTCAACCAATCAAAATCAAACATATACTCCATCTCCACTACCACTACCACCATCCTGTCTCCATAGAATCAGAGAAAGAAGCAGGTGCTTGGTCAATAAAAGAAAGTTACTATCCAAATTTTTTTGTTTTGTTTTATTGATCAGCATGTTGTGTGATTTGTTAGTTTTAGATTCTGTTAAAGACCATAGGGACGCTTTAAGAGTGTGGTCACTTTGAAAATAAACATTTTTAGTGGTCAGTTTTAAAGTAGAAAATAATGCACAATGTGCAGTGTTTACAATCTATAAACAAATTTATTATTGTTATTATGAAATCCTATTGGTTACTATTAGGTATAAAGTGTAATTGTTATAGAACTGTGGAATATGGTTGGTATTATCAAAGAATGTGCTTTTATGCAGAACCTATCATTCTGGTATAAATATTACTGAAAAAAATTGTTCAAGGACTTGTTTTTATAGAAAAGTAAATATTCTTAGCATCCAAAAGAGGTATCATTAAAATACAAAAATTTCATAAATAAATTCATTCAAAGAATCTATGTATTCTGTCAACTTGTCACCACAAAATGAATACAAGATATATACTCATGGAACACCACTTGTTTTTGACTCTTGTTTTTGTCACTGTTTCTATCATAATTTGTGTTTGCTACTAATGCTACAAATATAATCAATGTTTTAGTTGAGTATTTGCACAATGCAAAATGCAAACATCTTCATTCAGGATTTGTACTCAGGTCACTTTTTCTATTTTCTATGACAGTAAACGTTACACCATAGGTGCCCCCATAACAGTTAGTCAGTAACTGAGGAGTAAGTCAGTATTCAGAGTCTAATACTTATTTTCCAGTTTCAGGAGTGTAACAGTTGCTAGCATTATTAAGACAAGTGTATCCCTCTGGAGGGCTCAAATGTTAATTATTGGTAGTGAAAACTACCAAAAAAGAATGTTTACTGACTATTCACAAATGATAAACCACTTTACCATGTTAGATGTCTATTTGTTTCCTAACATCAATGACTTTGTGGAAAAATATCTAAATACTGTAATACCCCACTTTATGTCATTTTAGCCTATATCAAATCCACCTTCATGCCACTTGACTAAATTTCTGTTCAGTGAACATCATTATATCTGACATTGCATCACATAGCAACAACACCTATTTCATAATAAAAGGACATGAAATTAACTAATTTTATTCTAAAAAACACAATAAATATGTTTTTATGTACAAAAAGATATTTACATGGAAAAATTATTAATAAATATATGCCAGTCAATCTTTAGAGCTATACTAATGTGAATGGTAATATTAAGCCAAATCCAGAGTGCTTACTGTCACTTCTTATTCTACCAGTACTAACTTATAGAATCATTTGAATGTTCTTGCATCATTCAAGATGGATACAATGACTCTCCCAGATGATCCATCCATTTGTGCTGTCATGAGAGTTTCCTCTTTGTGCATCCAGAATAGAAACCTTTAAGAATCTTGAATAAGATATTAGCAATATATTAGTTTCAGTAATTGATGGCATCTTTGTTGTTATTGTAATGCTGAACATTTGAATCCTCATCATCACCACAGAAATGATACTGGGTGTGAGTTATTGGAATAATAACTGAAAATTGTAACATACAATGAAAAAGCTATATTGTACAAGGATGTGTTAAAAAAGATATATTGTAATTTACTAAGCTTTTTGCTTAGATGTGTCACAAGGCCGTATGAATAGGGCACCCAATGAGGTTTGCTAGTCTAGCTTGCTAACCATTACACCAAAGTGCAACTGCTTTTTTCAATAGGAACTGTCCATTCAAATACAGATGGGTGTCAATTTCTTCTCTAGAACTGTTGTCAAGACTCACATTTCAGATTATGCAACTACTGTGATACTCAGTCAAAATAGTAAGCAAGTTGCATTTTCATTTTTAGAACATTAACAAATAGTAAGTATAGATAGTCTACTACTGAAAAGAAAACATATACAATTGTTAAAGCCTTGCTTAAGTGGAGACATTATCACTTAGGTAAGTATTTGTAATTGATTACCAACTGAAAATTAATTTTGTTAATGTTTGATCAGTAGGAAGCAGAAAAAAATGTTAAGATTACAAGATGGCATTTTAAGCTGGTATGTTACTCTTAGATGCCAGCAGAAATTAGTTGTAGACATATTTTTCAGTATCTTCTGTTGAACTGTAAATTCTAACAGATTGGCAGAATTATAGGATTTGTTTAGTCATCCTCATATGTATATGGCTCATTATATGAAAAGAAAAAAAATTGCCCTTCTCACTTGAAGAGATCAAAAGGATAATAACAACCTGACCTGTGTATGATGATATAAGGCCACAATTTTATTCCAAGGATCAAAGTAATTTAATCAAAGCAACATGAGCTTTTGAAAGACTAAATGTTGGCTTCAAGAGTCCCTTGCCAACATCAAAAAGGAATCAATATGTAGTAACTACTATCGATGAATACAGTAGGTTTAGCTTTGTCTTTCCATGCAGTGATATGACATCAAACACATTTATTACTGAAATAAATGTCAAGTTTATCCCAAGTGAGTTTGATATAATATCACTAAAATGAATATAAAGTTTATTCTAAATGATTTTGTTGCTATATCACTATATGGAAAGACAAATCTACTTTAAAATGGCCCAGTCAACTGGGGCTGCAGAATACACCAACTGCATCTTTGCAGAGGAGTAAGACCCCACCCCCAATGAGTTCTGGACAGGACACTAAACAATTCTGGAGCTTTGGGGAATGTGGAGCACCCCTTTATTGCCATCACTTCCAGATCCACTCTGGCCTAGAGTTGTAGCAGCTGATAGAGTCCTATCTATGGTCAAATAGAAGTTTAACATTTAAACTATATACTCATACCAAACTGAATTGTTAGAAATAGAACAGTTTGATCATTTAAACAAATGTGTAAACAAATGACTGATATTTAATTGAATTGTTAGTCTTAAATAGCAATACTTCAAAACATTAAACTGTGTGCAAACAAATGATTAATAGTAAATAGAATTATTTGTATATATTAAATATATATGTATAAAAAGGATTTGGCATTAAATGACCTACAATAGTTGATATGCCATCAAATGAAACCAAGCCAAACTATATGTATATCTAATATATATGTATAAAAAGGATTTGACATCAAATGACCTACAATAGTTGATATGCCATCAAACCAAACCAAACCAAACCAAACCAAACTATATGTATATCTAATATATATTTAAGCATGTTTCATTGAATAATAAAGACAAATTTTGTCAGTGTAATTTATTTAAGATCCTTTCAAGTTTTCTGATAAGTGTCTTAGTTTCAGGTTGGAATTGGTAGATGAATTTCCCAAAATTCTCCCAAGTGCTTTCAGACCCTTCATAGGCCATCATAGGTTGCTTGCTTGTGTAAGGTGTGTTTGTTTTTTTAAAAGATTTTTGAAAGTTTTTGAAAGTTGACAAAAATATGGGAACTTGAAAAGATCTTAAATAAATTATACAGACAAAATTTGTCTTTATTGTTTAATGAAACATACATAAATGAATGACTGCTGCCTAACTGCACTTACTAATACATATGTATAAAAAGGATTTAACATTAAATGACCTACAATAATTGATATGCCATCAAACCAAACCAAACCAAACCAAACCAAACCAAACTATATATATATATATATATATATATATATATATATATATATATATATATATATATATATATATATATATTTAATATATATGTATAAAAAAGATTTGACATTAAATGACTCACAATAGTTGATATGCCATCAAACCAAACCACTTGAAAATTATTAATAAAGTTGATTAATTTGAATTTTTATTCTTGCAGAGAATTTCATATAAATTTGTGTTTGCAACTATCATTACTAATGCTATTGATATAAATATAATCAGTGTGTAATAGAGAGTATGATTACTTATTAAGGTAAATGAATTCCTTTGTATTGAATCTAATGATTTTCTTGTAGAATAAAGTTTACAAGTAGAAATAATCTAGCTAACTTCTACTCTTCAATTATTCATATATCTAAGAACAACTGCCAAAATATTCAATGACAGAAAAATTAGTTTGTTTTTAAGATCTATGATTATATAAAGTAAATTTGATATTTATGATGAATTTAGATCATTGATACTATTTACCAACCCCTCCGCTCGGGCAGGATATGACACAAGGTCAGTTTTTAAGCGGAGTTTAACAGGTTTGAATTCAGAGTTTTCCTTCTTCTAGACTAGTTGCCTAACCAAGGCTGAAGAACCTAGTCTGTCCTACTATTTACCCATAGCTGGAGGGAGAATAATTGGATTCATACCTTTCCCAAGGGTATTAGTGCTATGTGAAATGCAATCAGTCTCATCCAGGATTTGAACTCGTGTCGCCGTGTCCAATTCCTACGACGATAACGACTACACCACGGGCACCTCCCACAATTTAGATCATTGATAGGCAGGATTTGATTCAGTTAGTTTGATGGTGTTTTATGGGTTATTTAATGTCCGATCCTGTCTATACATATATACTAAGTGAATAATTTTATTTTGAAATAAACCAGAGCTTATTATTATTTGCACACTGTTAAATTGTTTTAATTATTATTATCTGACATTAATAATTCTGTTTAATATCAATCATCTATTTGCACACATTTAAATAGTTATAAGTATTGCCATTTTATTGTTTGCGCACAGTTAAATCATTTTAAGTATAGTAAATTTGACCCATAGATAAAACCCTAACAGGTACTACCACTTCAGATTTGAAAAACAAAAATGTATACATATAAAAATGATAATTAAAAGATTAAACAAAAATAAAACTCAGTTGTTCTTTGTTATAAACTTGTAATTGTTGAGAAAAAAATTGATAAGTTAAAAAATTTCAGAGTTTCATCATCAGGTTGAGTTTTTTTTTCATTTGCAGAGGTAAACATGATTCATTTAAATAGCAACTATTGCTTTTTTTTAGAAGAGATTTTTATTAAATCAAATAAAAGAAATTTTACCTTCTAGGACCTCAGAATTATTTTTGTGAAACTCTGGGATTTCAAAGAATCCACTTTGGAAAAAAGACTACATCAAAGAGTATTATAACTCTAGGATAAAAATGAAGAATTCTATCATGAGGTTTTTAAATCTCAGAGCTCATTACATTATGAGGGTCATTCAATAAATAAGGTGAATTTTTCTTTCAGGAATTGACAATATGAAGCACTATTTTTGCACCTTTTCAAAGAAATCAATAGTGGTGGGTCCTTTCATGTTCCAGAAACTTTGAAAGGTCAGCATGACCTTTTTTACTAACTGCTGTGTCCAGAATATTTTCTTTACCAGAGAGTCTATGAGATTCCACTATATATACCCTCTTTTAAACTTAGGCTCATTGTAGCAAACTCATGTTTTGCTTATTAGTAAACATTTTTTGACTAAAACATGCTTTTCTGTATATGTTACACATTAGTCAGCAAATTTTACATTGCTTGTACTTCTGAGCCAGCAAAGATTTGTTAACTGACCTCTGTTCCAGCCTAGAGTGCTCTATTTGATTTACTACCATTTTGAATAGCTACAAAACAAACATTTCTATGACTGTGAAATAATTATAATTTTTCCTATAAACCAATTTCAAACAATGCAGAGTTTACATTTATGGAAAAAAATTATGAAAAAAATTATGCAAATTATGAAAATTATGAAAAAAATTATGAAAAAAAATTATGAAAAAATTATGAAAAAAAATTATGAAAAAACTATGAAAAAAATTATGAAAATTATGAAAAAATTATGAAAAAAAATTATGAAAAAAAAATTTATTTTGATTTTTTGAAAATTCCTCTAATTTATTGAATGACCCTCATACAATGATAAAAAAATTTAAGTTAGGAATAAGAATTGAAATTATACAAACATCATTTTTTTTTATTTCTCAATGTATTCTTCATGAATTTAATTACTCTTGTTATATTTCTCTATTCATCAGCACCATTTATTTGAAACAAATTTTCTTGTGACTATGTAAAACAAATTCTTGGTGAATTGAACCAATCATCATAATTGAAGAAAGTTCCAGAGAAATTATTTTCAAAGTTGTCAGGATGAATTTTTGTACAAAATCTAAAGAACCATATAACTGTGGCATCTCTTTAAATCCACAACCTTATACAATTGTCATTATAGAGTCAGATAGGTTTTGATTCAGGATTGTAGAAATAGTATGTGTGCTGCCATATCAAATCCACAATCATGAACAAGTGTCATCATAGATTCTAATTGAAGAATTTTGCCACAAGAACTGAATAACTGTATGATTGTGGCATCCCTTCTTTACAGAATCTGATTGCAGAAATTTATAATGGTAAATTTTATAGTTGTAGCATCCCTTGAAACCCCAAATTTTATACATTTGCTTTCCTAGAATCTGATACAAAAGCAGGAATGTTACCGGAGTAGCAATGAAGGCATGCTTAGATTTATTATAGTAAGAAAAGGGGACTTAATTTTGAATCATAGATAAGGCTGATTGCACTTCAGTTGGCACCGGTGTCCTTAGGAAAGGCATGAATCCACCTATTCTCACCCTAGCTATGGAAAAAAGTAGAGCAAACTGGTTTTATTTTGATTTTGTTATGAAAACAGTATCAGTGAAGGAAAACCAGTTATCCTTCACTTAAAAATTGACCTTGTGTCACATCCTGTCCATAGTGGATCAAATTTCTTTGTTTAATGGGTTATTTAATACCAAAAACAACCTTGGAGAAGATTAATAGAGGGAATATTTAACAAAAACTAATATTTATCTGCTGTACATTGTTGAAAAGACTTGCCAAGAGTTATATCCAATACCAATAGAGGGTGAGAGGGAGTTAAATTGATGCTATCATCTCAACTTGATTACGATGATGATGATGATGATGATGGTGAGAGAGAGAGTCAAATTGATGCTATCATCCCAACTTGATGATGATGATGATGGTAAGAGGGAATCAAATTGATGTTCTCAGCACAAGTTGATGATGGTGAGAGGGAGTTGAATTGATGCTATCAATCCAACTTGATGATGATGATGGTGGTAAGAGGGAGTCAAATTGATGCTCTCAGCACAAGTTGATGATGGTGAGAGGGAGTCGAATTGATGTTATCAATCCAACTTGATCATGATGGTGGTAAGAGGGAGTCAAATTGATGCTCTCAGCACAAGTTGATGATGATGATGGTGGTAAGAGGGAGTCAGATTGATGCTATCATCACAACTTGATGATGATAATGATGATGATGATGACGATATTGAGAAGGAGTCGAATTGACGCAAACATCACAACTTGATGGCAGTGAGACAGATGCTATCAGAACACCTTGATGATGATGGCGAGAAGATGATGAATAAATGATATAAAATTTCTAATTAAAACAAGATTTAATTGAAATCTAAAATGTTTTAAATTATCAAAGTTTATAATTATTTGAAATGAATGAAATTTTAATCATGAATATCTGTATATTAAAGTATTTTCTTCTCCATCAAAAATGGTTTGGCTTGGTTTGGTTTCTTTTTTTTAATGGCATATCAATCTTCATGGGTTATTTAATACCAGAAGCATCCTTGTAGAAAAACAGTGGTGGTAATATTTAACCCAAAGCTGGTGAGAATGAGGTTTGGTTTTAGTATCTTTGTTTAATAGCATACCAACCTTTGTGGGTTATTTAATACCTAAGCCATCCTTCAAGATCAGTAGTTGTTCTTTTGAACCCATAGCAAGAGGGGGATAAGGTTTGGTTTGGGTTTCTTTGTTTAACAGTATATCAGTTTTGCGTTATTTGATATGAAACTCAATCTGGTAGAACAATAATAGTGATACAATCTAACCCATAGCTAGGGGCAGGTGATAGGATTTTGTTTGATTTCTTTGCTTATTAGCATATCAACCTTCATGGGTTATGTAATGCCAAAGCCATCCTTGTAGAAGAACAGTAGTCATCATCATCATGTCATGCTGCTAACATGGATTTCCCTGACCCTCACTCACTAGTCGTCTCTATCATCTATCATTCCCAGCAGGTCCTCCAGGCAACATTCTGTATCAGCACAGAGCTATTGTAGATAGGTTTTGGCTGGTTGTCCAACCTTTGCTCGTTCATGTGAGTGAGTCTACAGGAATACCTTGCTTATGAGTTTGCCCTTACTTCTCCAGCAGTGTCCTGCATGTCTGGTTTGTTCAATTTGGATGGTTTTCATGATAGGTGGTGGTAGACGTACAACTGCTGTTTTGTGGGGTGTTGCCTCCAGGACTTGTTCAATACAGCTTGCAGCATTCTTGTGTAATTGCTGTCAAGCTTTTTCTCTATATGCTTATTTAGTGTCCATATGGTACGTCCACATAGCAGTATTACTTGAAAAAAATTGCATTTTATTTTATTGGACAGGTTTGACTTTCAAATGACCAATAGCCTATTGATAGCAGTCCCTTTGCTAGTCATGTGTTGATGTCATTTTTGGTTGATGAAACGCTGCTTCTGGGTAGGTGAAGTTGTCTACTAGATTCAGAGGACCATCATTTAGTATGGAGATGTCACCGCTTTGATTAAAGCACATGCATTCTGTTTTGTTTGTGTTGACATGGAGGCCTATGCCACCTGCGGCTCATTCCAGACTATGTAGTGGGAATTTAGCTTGGGTGGATGTATTTGCCAGAAGTGCTATGTCATTGGCATAGTCCACATTCATAATAGTTTGTGCAAGGTATCTTCTGCTTCTTTTTTTGTCTGTGTGAAGCCGTTTTCTTTCATTAAATCTGTAGACATTCGAAGCATGTTGTCTAGGCAAATAATAAACAGGTATGGGGATAATGTATCTCCTTGCAGCACACCTGCAGCAATGTCAAAGTAGTCTGTGTCTCCATCTGGAGAGTGAACTTTTATCGATTATTTGGAAATCAGACCTAACCGATAAAATGAAACGCAGTTTCTTCCAGGCAGTGGTCACATCGATACTGCTATATGGCTGCACTACATGGACGCTAACAAAACGGCTGGAGAAGAAGCTAGACGGCAATTACACAAGAATGCTACGTGCAATCTTAAACAAGTCCTGGCGGCAACACCCCACAAGACACCAACTGTACGGCCACCTACCCCCTATCATGAAAACTATTCAAGTTAGACGAGCCAGACATGCAGGACACTGCTGGAGAAGCAGGGACTAACTCATAAGTAATGTACTCTTATGGACCCCCACACATGGCCGTGCAAAAGCAGGACGACCAGCACGAACATACATTCAGCAGCTATGTGAGGATACGGGATGTTGTCCTGAAGACCTACCTAGGGCAATGAACGATAGGGAGGAGTGGCGAGAGAGGGTCAGGGATATCCATGCTACCAGCGCGATATGATGATGATGATGATGATATAGCATCATTATGGCTGCAACAATTTCTTTGGGGAAGACCATAGGCGAGAAGTATTTGCTCCATCTTCCCTCTGTTATGAAGTCAGTCTAATGTCTAGTTGATTACTAATAATTTTTGAACAGTAGTAGTACTATTTAACCCATAGTTGGGAGTGGGGATAAGGGGGTTCATACCTTTCCCAATAATATCATTCTGAAAGTGAATGTAATAGTGTATTGCAGTTTGAATTTGCTTATTACAATCACTGTCCATTGACATGAATAATTATGCTACAGGGACTCCCCACTTCTGTGATGGAAGGGTTGTATATATGCCTACAAAGTAGCAATGAAACTAACATTAATTTTTACCAAACTGATTCACACAGACTCAAGTAATAAATAATAAATTCATTCAACTGCTACTGTAAATACAACAGCAACCTGGAATTTATCTAGATGGCTATGTAACAAATGAACCTTAATACTCATTAGAACCTATGTCCTGTAGATTTTTCAACAGCTTTTTCATTAACTCCTTGTAGTTTTCAACCCAGCAATTACCTATCAAGTCTTTCACCATGTCAACAAATGATGTCCAAGCATGTAATTCCAAGTCATTCATTGAATTAACAAATTCATCATCTTTAATGAGTTTTCTGATGTTATAGAGTAACCATTTTTGTGATGTTCATCATGTCCTTGTTTTACTTCCATAGTGAAGGGACAAAAGTAATGGGATAAATCTATGAATATCAAAGAGAAGATTCTAGGGTTTCATTTTTTTTATGTCACCTTAATTTCAAGGTTTACTAAAGGGTATTACTGATAAAGTTTATCTGTTAATTTGAATTTTGGTGATAAATTGGAAAAATTCAGTACTTCTATTTAAAATTTTTTTTATTCCAAAACATTTCTTTTTAAAAAAAATTGTTTATTTCAGGTATCTGACTTAAATTTCTTGGTCTACTTAAAAATTGATGGGTTTCTATGACCTTTATTAATTAAATTTTGCGATCAGCCAAGATCGTAAAATGATATTTTTTGCAAAAATGAGTAATTATAGCACAGCAAAAACAGAAGCTAACCGTGAAAAACTAAGGTCATTTTCAGAACTAGCACCATCAAATTAGCTCAAAAACGTGTTTTGCTTTTTGGCACCAAAAATTGTATTGACCAGAGTAATAGAAAATTTGTATAATACTGGCCTATATTGTTAATAATGCCTTTAAAATATGTAGTGTAAGCATATCATCTGCCACAATATATTCACGCATGTACACACACATACACACACACTGATATATATATATATATATATATATATATATAAATATATATATATATAAATACTTTTCGTATATGCATATATTAGCGCATATGTAAAAAATATTTTTGTTGGAGGTCCAAAGAAAGGAAAAAATATCTTAAAATGAATTGGTCTACAAAGAGATTTATATTTCTTAGGATTTATTTATTTTTTTGTTCTTACATATGTGGATGTTTCCAGCTTGTTGCTTTCATCAGGGAACATATATAGCACAAGGCCTTGTGAATGGGGTACTCAGTTAGACTTGAACTCTTTGAAGTTTGAATGGTCTTCAGTTGGTTATGGGTATATATAGAGGTCACTCCTTTCTTTTCTTTTCTCTACTTGAGTCTGTTCATCCCTAATTGGTCTTTGATATTTGATATGTTCATGTGAGTTAGAGTAGTTTTAAATTTCACTTCTGTGTGTGTGTGTGTGTGTGTGTGTGTGTGTGTGTGTGTGTGTGTGTGTGTGTGTGTGTGTGTGTGTGTGCTGAGCTTTCTCTTTGTGGTAGTGTGGTTTGAAATTTACTATTTACTGATAATTTTTTTAATGATTTTTGTGTATGTATATATATATACATGCATATGTATGTTTGTTTACATTTGGGTGTGTGTATAGTTCATGTTTTATTCAACTTTGGCTTAAATTTATCTATAAAACTTTTTTCTGTTATTTGGAGTAATATGTAGTCTTTAGTTTGGTATATGGGCATAATTATAAATTTACCTTGACTAAATTAGTATAGGTGTTTTGATACATTTAATTGTCTATTTTCTATTATTTTAATATTGTTCCTGTGGAGTGATATTCTGGTATTGAGGGCCTGTGTTGACCCTATGTATATTTCTTTACACTTGTTACATTTGATTATGTAGACTACGTTTTTGAGTTGCAACTTAAGTCTTGAATTTTGAATTTTGTTTCCTGGTTCTTAAAGGTATAAGATTTTTCTTTTATAATTATATCACATATTTTTCATCTATTTTCTGGCACAAACAGTGCTCAATTGACTTTAGTTTGCTGTATGGTAGATAAAACCTGAAAGAAATAAAGCACATGTGTGAAATTAATAATTTAAAATGGCATCAATTTATCTATTGCTCCGTGAATATACATATATATGTATATATATATATATATATATATATATATATATATATATATATAAATGTATGTATATATATATGTATATGTGTGTGAGTGTTAATATATATATATATATATATATGTATGTATGTATTTATGTATATATATTTATACTTCTAGTCACACTGAAGAGTTGTGATACAATGAAACAGTCTGTCTGTGGGAAGCAATATATATATATATATATATATATATATATATATATATATATATATATTTACACTCAGTATACTTGAAATGTTAAAATTTACATCAAAGTTTATTAAAGAAACAGCACTGACATTATGCCTTCAATCTCAACCTGCCCACCATCCCTGCCAATATATTTTTAGGATCTTTGTTACATTGTCAGAGGTGTCATGCTGTGGATCGTTGTTTTTATCCGTGTGACAAAAGAAATTGACAAACAATAAAAAATATTCCCACTTTTATTTCAGTTTCCATTTTCCAGGCTGGTTTTGAATAATGCATTATGTCTCCAAACTGACACTTAGGGGAGGAAGAGACACATTACTCTGTCATCTCTTACACCTGGGGTGAGGGTTGGTGCCTGAACCTCAACTTAGTAAAAATCCAAAGTTACTTTTCTGTCATTTTCTGTCTTCCATCACATGATATGCATTAACCAACCAGCTTTCTATTAAAAAAAAATATCCCATTCTTGCTCTGTTGGTGGAGTTTAGAATACTTTGACTATATCCCCTGCAGAGAGTTAAGACCCCTCCCTCAGAAAATATTGTGTCCTGGGTATGATACCAAACTGCATCTGACAGAGAAGCCCTAGTTTTGGAGATCTGGAGAATTTGGATTACTCCTTCATTGCCATTACTCCCAGGTTCATTCTGACCCGGAGTGGTAGCAACTGTTAGGGTCCCATTTTTGGGTCAAATAGACTATTAGTCCTAAGTATGACAGTAAACTGCATCCGATGGTAAGGCTCCTGTCCTAGAGCTTTGATGAATTTGGAATACTCCTTCTTCGCTATTACTCCTGGTTCACTCTAACCCGGAGTTGTAGTACCTGATAGGGTCCCATTTTTGGGTCAAAAACACTATTATTCCAGAGTATGACAGTACGTCATTGCCATTACTCCCAGGTACACTCTAAGGTCCCATTTTTGGGTCAAATAGACTATTAATCCTGAGTATGACAGTAAGACAGTACACAGCATTAGATAGTAAAGTTTAAGTCCTGGAGCTTTGAGAAATGTGGAGTACACCGTCATTGCCATTACTCCCAGGTTCATTCTGACCTAGAGTGATAGTGCCCTTTAGGTCAAATAGATCTGTTTGAAAATTATTTGTAATCAGTATGACCATGTGCAAAAAAAACCTCTTCAAAAACATCTACAAAAAATGTGAAAAACATGATTTTTTTACCTTTAAGCATAAAATAACCCCAATTGGGTTGATCTGATGTTAAAATCAATCAATCAATCAATCAACCTATCTCATTTAATCCTCATTGGATAATATCACTTCATGACCCCACTGTTAATCACTCAGGCTTTCTTGTTGGTGTTGACCAAAAGGGTCAAAATCTGGTGTTATCTTCTGTACTAATCAGTAAATTATATAACATCTTCAGAGGATTTCCAGAGTTTTTAGACCCATTTCTTTAAGATATTATTGCAATTGCACTTGCAGGTTTCTTTCTTGCACATTATGCAAAAAAATAAAAAAGTATCCCTTTATTGCCATTACTCCCATATCCACTCTGACCCAGAGTGGTAGTACCTGTTAGGATACCATCTAAGGGTAAAAAAGAACTAGTGTTTTGGGTATGTCACTAAACTGAATTCTGATGGTAGGGCTTGAGTCCTTGAGATTTGGGGGAAGTGGAATACCCCTTCATTGCCATTACTCCCAGGTCCACTTTGACCCTGACTAGTAAAACCTCTAAGAGTCCAATCTAAGGGTTAAATAGAACCTGAGTATGACACAAAACCATCCAATGGTGAGGCTTCAGCCCTGATCCTCTACGGAATGTGGAATACCTCTTCATTACCATTACTCTCAGGTCCACTCAGACTCAGAGTGATGGTACCTGTTGGGGTCCTATCTGTACGTCAAGTAGAATAGTTTAATCATTTACTATACTTGAAGCCATTTAACTGTGTTCAAACAAATGACCTCTAACTCATTTAAAAATAAAGTTATCAACAAATATATATTTGATATATACAGAGTGTCTTAATATACATGGGACCCATGTGACTGTTAATAACTCTACTGATAATAATTTTGTGCTCTTTTTTGTTTGAGATTTGAAAATAGTATTCTGTAACACCTATTAATTCTCAATCACAATGCCTTGGACAAGAGAGGAAAAATATTTAGCATCACTATTTATTTGGAATCAAAATCATTTAAAACTGTCTCAAAATAAATGCAACCCATTAATATGATGATAATTTATTACTGAGATAAGAAACTCAAAAAAAGATTGCATGTCCTGGAAGCTGATATAATAACAATTAAAAAACATTAATTTAATGTCTTTCGCTTGAAGGATGCATTTTTTACTGGACGTATTCCAAATAGCTGCCATTTTGCTTCTCTCAGTAATAAATCATTTTTACATTAATGGGTTGCATTTCTTTGAGAAACCCTGTATATATAGGTATAAGCAGTATTTGAAATTAAATAACCATTAAGAGTTGATATGCCATTAAACCAAATAACCTAACTGATCCTACCTAAAACAGGTCATTGGGAAATAAGATGTGCAGTTTTTGGGAGAGTTTTGGTAAAAGAAAGTGTGTCTTATGTATGTTAATTATTTGTGTATAAGACACTATTTTTCCTAATTTTTCCAGCCCAAAAGCTAGAGGTGCATATTATTCATGAAAACTCTAATTAACTTTTTCCCTAGTCACATACCACACCATATTCAGGATGGGACAATCTTTATATTTTTGCTTTATTTGTGTGAACATATCCACGTATTTACTGTAAATACAGTGTAAATTTTTTGTTTCAAGATATAATATAAACAATACAAATTTTTATTTTTAGTCAGTACAAGCCCATGAAAGGTTAAACAAATGTTAGATTTAAGTTAAAGTTAGCTGCTACAAATTCTAGGAAATCAGTGTGTATTAATCATACATTTTATCTTCAGAATTTCATAGTCCAAAGTTAGGAGTGTACAATATACATGTATGCATGTTATACACATATAGTTACTGCCATGGGAAATATGTAAGATGCACACATATACTCACACAAATGTGGAAATATGAAATTGTGGATTGCAGATTTTAGAAGGTAATGTGAGTTTAGTAGGTACACAGGACTGGAAAGAGTTTAAGGATTTTTATTGAAAATAAAATTTGTTATTTTAAAACAAGAATATCAGTGACACTTTACTATAAAAATAAATGTTGTACCATGTTATCAGGCAAACTGTGTGTGTGGCTGAGAAAGTATTACCTTGAACAATGTGAATCGTGTTGAAGGGGTCAAATGTACAAATGTGACATGAGAAAAATAAACTGCAGTTTTCAAAAATTTACAGGGTAAATTTGTGGGTATGCAAAATTTGTTTTGGTTGTTATTACCTGAGGAAAAAAAGAGAATGCCTCTTTGGTAGATAATGTGACGAGTAAGTCAGGATAGATTGGTGGGTATCAGAAAAATAGGCAGAGCTGTTTTGGTGTTTCCTTTATAATCAAATGCACTTTAGAAATTTGAGAGTTGTGGTTGTTAGCCACGACCAGTTGGAGAGAGTCGCAGGTAGTTGATAAAAGTTGTTGGCAGATGGATTTGTGAATGTGAATATTGCTAAACTGAATGCTGCCAGAGGAAGACAAACTTTGCTGAATTGAAAGTTGAAGTATGTATTTACCAAGTCAGTCTTCTACAGGCTGGATATGACATAAGGTCTATGCATTCAAATCATCTGGCAAGTATTTGATCAACCACTCCACTCTGCCAGACAAGGTTAATTTTTAGGCAAAGTACAACTGATTTGAATTCATAGCTTTCTTTCTTCTAGTTTTGTTGTCATACCAAGGTTAAAAAGCCCAATTTGCTTTACTATTTACCCAAAGCTGGAAAGAGGATAGTGAGATTCATGCTTTTCTCAAGGGTATGAGTGTATAATCCAGGATTTGCAAGCTGAAGCAGCTGATTGAGGAAAGCTGCTTATGGAAGACAAATTTTGCTGAATCTGTAACAACCAAGTCAAAGACATAAAGTACGTTTGTGTTTTTTCTTTTTTATTTAAACTCTTAAAATCTAACATCCCATATCATACAAGTCTGGCACATGAGTTTGTGGTGCCTACAAGTATTTTTTCTTAGATGCCTTGAATTTATTAAACTCTTGTTATTTGTGAATAGATTCTTTCTTTGGTGGCAGTCAGGTTATTTATAAACTATTTGTTTTATGAATGTGCAGATTTTGATGCAAAAATTTCATGTTTATTCATTGTTTGGTGTTCATCATTCATTTCTCAATGCTCATAGCTGAACAACATGAAAAAGTGTTGTAAACAAAAGTATTTTTTAACAAATTCAATAGTTGCAGAAAGCTAAACTTACAGTTATATACTCCCAAGATATCATGTTCCATGATAACACAATTGTTATATACCCGGAAGAAAGAAAGACATGACAACACTTATAAAAATATCTTCTCTCATTTTTATTATGCAATATACAAAATGATTGTCAAGGAGAGAAAGAGTCAGGAACAGCTTAGATTTTCACCAGGTTGAGATATGATATATTCAGAGAGCCTTACTTCTTCTTTGCTCTGCCTCAACGCGGCTGGCACAAGGCCGACTTAAAACATTTAACCATCTTTGTTTCTTCTTCATTCTACTTCCACAAGGCTTGTACAGGACCAACTTAAAACATTTAATCATCTTCATTTCTTCTTTGTTCTGGGATCATACTCACTTTTAACATAAGTGAGTCTTGAACAATTTGAATTTTCTCTACCTCTACACCCAGGGCCGTCTGCCCCCACCACAGAGCCAATGCCCCAAAAGACATGCTGTCTCGTGGCTCTGCTCTCTGTTCACTGCTCTGTCAGCTGTATCACTCTGCTTGAGATTGAAAACTTCTGTCATTATATATTTTTTGGATGCCTACACTTTTCTTTACAGCATCTCACATCACAATTCACAAGGCATTTTCTCTGTCTTTTGCTTACCTTAAGACACAGCTGCATCATGTTTTTGAAATCCACAATAATGACCTGTCAAAGGTCAATATGTAACACAATCTGCTTATCTCTCTTTTGCCCATAGCTCATACAGCACACCAAGTTCTGTTACTTTTTTGACAAACCTCATATAATTAAATACTGATCTGTTATCCTCTACCCAATGTCTTTCTCTCAACAATCTCCCAGATCATCCTCTTCTATGATGACCCAAGTTGACTTCTCTTCATAATTTGAGTTAGCCCATCTGTTAGCTAAAAACATGTCTTAAAAGAATAAAAATAAAGAAAAGACACCCCACAAAATTATAGAAATGGTAAAATAAAAAAACAATCTTCCCTTCTATCTAATGAAAAATTCTAAATAGTTTTTCAATTTTGTCATTATTAAGGATTTTTCATTTGAAATATTAACAGAGAAGAGATAAATTGTTATTTGTAGCTGACTATAACCCCATAACTTGTAAGGTTTATAGACTTGACTTAGGTTTCAGGCCCATCCCAGTGGGTAGAGTGTTCATCAATGGCCTGGGAGACCAGGATTCAATCCAGGTCAAGTCATACAAAAGACTTTAAAAAAATGGTTCTTGATACAGGAGGTATCAAGAACCATGCTTAACACTCAGCATTATAAGTTACGTATTAAGGGTAAAGTGGAGCAATCCAGGGAAGGGAGTAGTGCCCTCCCCTACACCTCAGTGTAGTAGCTATTGAAAAGGGAGCCTTTGGGTCACCCTCGACTACATTCGCCAACAACAACAACAACAAATGTTAAAGATGTAAGATTGCTCCATTTGGATTAGTTGAAGGGCTTCTTGAATTCAAAAATGTTCAACAAAATCTGAAGGTAATTAAAAACTATTTTTTATGGAGTAATTTTTTCTCCATGTTATTTATTGTCAAAATCAGATATTTACTCTGATTTGATGAAGCAATATAAAAAACTAATTAAAAACTTGAGAAATGCAGTTGTTTACCTTTTTGTTTACTTTCAAACACTAATTAAGAGATTAATTGTTTTCTTTTATTATGAATTTAAAAAAAAACAGTTTTATATCTTCCTACTTTTTCTATTTTTCAACTTTTGCTATAAAAATAGAAGTATTTTATAATTTGCTTAAAACATTGCACAGATCATTTTATTCTATTGTTTTGTATTTATTTAGAGGGCAATTGCAATGTAAAATAATAAATCACGTCTAATTATTTTCAAAGTAAAAACTTCATCATCAGACTATTTTAAAAATGAAGTTGGTGCTGTATGTTCAATTTTTTTCTTTGACATTGTAAACATGGTGTCACATGGGATGTTAGAACGCCATATTGGGTGTTGTAACCAAGGTGCCATGTGGGGTGTTTAAATACAAAGCAATAAAATGAAAAAATAGCTTTTAATTAAAAATCTGTTTTAATGCATAAAAAATAATTGAATTTTGTAATTTTGAGATTAATTTTCTTTAAATGTTTTAGAACCAATAATCTGTTTTGCTTTTCAAAAAAATCTTGAAATTTGAAATTTTAATCTTGCATGAAGAGTATTAAAACAATTATTTTAACTATCAGAAAATTCACCCTCCATCTAAAATTTGCTCTAGTTAATGAATCTTCCATAGAAGTTAATGGTTATGCCTCTCTATCAGGTGGCTAATGCTCCTATTATAAATATAAAAAAAAGCAATGCCATTTTTTTTAAGTTTTAATTTTTTGGGTACTTAACAACATAAAAAAAAAATCATAGGAAAAAAGATATAACTAAAATTTTAAACTAAATTTCTATCTTATATGGTTAAGCAAAAAAAAAAAAATCCCGGCTTAGTTAACCCAACAGAAACAAAATAAGGTTCTAGTTTAATTTTATAGTTACATTGTGACTTAAAGAAGGCAAGCTTAACATAGCTGGAAACATCATGGGAAATGGTGACCAGAGTTCAAATCCTGGATGAGGCTATTTGGATTTTTCTTCATGCTAATGCTCTTGGGAAAGATATGAAACCATTTCTTCTTTTGCCATCTATGGGTACATAGAAGAAAAAATTTGGGTTCCTTAGCTTTGGTAAGGTAAGCAGTCCCTGAGAAGGTTTTTTTTTTTAATGGTATATCAACCTTCATGGATTACTTAATGCCAAAGCCATCCTTGTAAAAAAAACAACAGTAATGCTATTTAACACATAGCTGGGAGGATAAAGGGAAAGGTATAGAACTAACAGACTCATCATCTTGTTGTGCTGCTAACACAGATTTCCCTGACTCTCTCGCCATTTATCCCTATCATCCATCACTTCCAGGAGGTCTTCTAGATAATATCCTGTGTCCATTCAGAGCTTGAGGAGTCGATAGATGATGTCACTTATGAGATCATCCTTGTTTTTCTAGCAGTGTCCCATGGACCTTGTTCATCTTATTTGGAAGGTTTTAAAGATGGGAGGTAAGGGGCTGTACAGCTGCTGTTTTGTGGGATGTTGCTTCCAAGATTTGTTCAATATATATTTGTGTGGAGTTCCTGTCTAGTTTTTTTCTCTATACTCTTTCTCTGTATCCATGTGGTGCATCCATACAATAGAATTGACACAACTGCTGCTTGGAAGAAATTGCATTTTATTTCATTGAATAGGTCTGACTTCCATATGATTGATAACCTATTGATAACAGTCCATGCTTTTGCTAGATACATAATTAGTACTAATTATAGACTAATAAAGCTTAATATATACTAATACAGTTCGTAAGTGAATTTAATAGAGTTCAAACTCACTTGCTTTGAGAATGCAGTCTATTACTTTTGTCATCACACAACAGAAACACCTCCCACCACAAGATTGAAAACTCTGAATTCAAACCAGTTGTACCCTCCTTAAAATTTAGCCTTGTATTAAATCTTGCTCATGGTAGAGAAGTTTGGTAGATATTTATATTGTGACTTGAATGCATTGCTAAAACCTTTTAAAGTTTTAGAATATTTAAAAATCAAAATTAAAAACAAGGTCCCATCAATAAACACAGAAAATTAGAAGAAAATAATATTTGGCCCTTTACTCTACGGTCATTTGTTCTATGTATATGTATGCAACATGGAGTTTTCAACTACTTTTACTTTCAGTGTATCTCACTGACTAACTTATTCTAACTGTTTTGGTCATCTGACTGAAAACCATCCAATCAGAGTCACATTCTCAGATTAACACCAAGTTTAACAGCTCATCAAACTCATTGACTCCTGTATTTTTCCACTATCTTAATGGCTCAGGACCTAATCTGAATGTTTTACTCCATATCTAAAATAGATCTCATTGATCTATTATGCAACAATCACTCTAAAAGTCTTTGAGTTATATGATCATTGTGAGAAAGACAAAAAATTTAGTGATTTATCGGTAGATGAGTGACTTGTATGTTTCACCACAAGACAGAAAGAATGTAGCAAATCTTACATTTATTTAATTAAAAGCTTACTGATGGCAATATTGATATATTCATTAGAAACAGAAATACTGGGAATGTCTAAATAAATATTTCTTTTGCAATAATAAAAGTATATCAAAGTATGCAGTAAAATTTATGAAACAATTCATTTGTAAATAAAATAGCACATTTATGTAAAAATCACAAGTTTATATGAAATATAATGAATGTTTAAGAGAGGAATGTAATGATCCTACAAAAAGTCATTCATTTGAAAGAACAAAAGGTTTATCCACCTAATCAACTTAGAAAATGTTTAAAGAACAAAAGTTCTATAGGGAAATGTAATTTTACAAAAAAAGTCTTTCATTTTATAGACTGAAAGTTTTATCAAACCCAATGGAATTAAAAAATGATTTAAGAACAAATTTTCAAAAACATATATGTAGTATATAAATGATCAGTAGACTGAAATGTAGAAAAATGTGCAAAAAGATTTTTATATCAATATGTCGGTTAAAGTTAAAAGAAAAAAAAAAAAGAAGAGAGAGAACCCCTGATTGTGCACGCTATTTATTGCAGGTGGGAGTTTTATAGGGAAATGAAATTTTACAAAAAAGTTTTTCATGTTCAAGAGTAAAAGTTTTATCAAACACAATGGAATTAAAAAGGATTAAAGAACAAACTTTAAACAGTAGTGATCCTATTTAACCCATAGCTGGGGGGGGGATAAGATGGTTCATACTTTTCCTAAGGGTATTACTTCAAAAGTGAACATAATAGCACAACTGGAATTTGAACTTGTTAACGTCAAGCACTTTAGCTGTTATGCCATGGGGACTTCAAATGGCTTAACTAATTTAAAAAATATTGTATGACTCAGAATTGATAGAATTTTAAAAAGTAAAGAATTATCATCATTATCTGTTTATTCAAAAGTTGATTTAACCAATATTAAGATATCATTATCCCTTTCACAACCATGTGTGGCTATAGATAAATTCCATGTGCCAGTACCATACACTGCTATATTCAATAGCATCTCCTGCCGAAGGGAATAAATCCTAATATTGGTTGTCCTGGATATGGCATTAAACAGCATTCAGTTCTGAAACTCTAGGGAATGTGAAGCCACCCTACATTGCTATTACTCTCAGGCCCAGTCTGACTGAGTAAAGGTCCCATCTATGAGTCAAATAGATCTGCTTGAAAATTATACTTGAAACCAAATTATATACGATTATTATTATTTACTTATTAGAGTTTTTCACATCAGCGTTAGCTGATGGTCTTTCACTGGAGATTGAGTGACAGCAAGTCTCCTCAAGTCTCCGGGACTCTTCTCAGTATTCTGGCCGTTTTCAAAAATGCTGTTGTTTGGATGGTCTCCACTCAGCCACCGACTTCCAAATCCTCCAGGCCCTTTAATAATCCTTTAGTTACCATGCCAAAAGTACCAATCACAATTGGTATAATTGTCACTTTCATGTTCCATAGGTTTTTCAATTCTCTAGCAAGGTCGAGGTACTTATCTCTCTTTTCACATTCTTTCAGTTATATTCTGTGGTCAGCTTTGAAAATTCTCTTTTTTTTGTTGATTATTATAAAGTCTTGTCTTCTGGCCGAGATTAGGTGATCCGTTTGTATATCAAAGTCTCATAGGAGTTTATGCGTATTATTATTATTATTATTATTATTATTATTATTATTATTATTATTATTATTATTATTATTATTATCATTATTATTATTATTATTAAACAGTAATTGTTACTTGAAAACACTTGAACATGAATTATGATTATTGAAACCATAATTGTTTATAAATGGTTTATTAGTTATTCAAAACCATATAATTTCTGACTCATCATATTGATATAAATGATTTTAGCGATAATTAGAATAGCAGTATTCAGAACAAAAAATATATAAAGATATTAAGAAATTAAATAAAGACTAAATTTTAATTTTAAATGGAAATCAAATAAAACCTTTAAATTTTCTTTAACTAATCAAGATAATTTTGATATTTGTAATGGTGTTGATCGCTATGTTTTCCTTGATAAATAAATAGTGAGATTTTTTCTTAAAATAAAAAGGCTAATTTTTTTTATAAGATCTTGATTACTGAAGGTTTTGTGAGTTGTGTTAAATTTTTTTTAGATACGTAAGGATAGATGACACCAGATGATGACATTACATCCAGTTTTGACACCAACTTCTAGCCCATTTTTTTTTGTTCCTCCTCTTTTTTTTGATGAGTAGGAATCCATTGAAAAAATATTTTTATAATTTTTAATAAAATTTTTTTCCCCATTTTGTGATGACTGTCTGAAGAGGTTGGTTTCTTTTATGGAGTGGCCAGCTGAAATAAATTTATAATCGCCAAATGACAGTTGGTTGACTATTTTCAATTTTATATATACAGGGGTTGGACAAAATAATGGAAACATTTAGATTGTTTGTATCATAATTTTGAAACTCCGATAAAATCATCAAACGTTTGTTATTTTTGTTTGATTTATTATTGATTTTTCTCATCTTATTTTATTAAAATTGTTTTTTTACAGATATCATCAGAAGAAATTAATCAAAATGCATTAAAATGGCTGATCTATCAAATTTTAAAAGAGGTTAAATTGTGGGTATTTGTATGGCAGGCACTAGTGTAACAGAAAATGCTGAATTATTTAGTGTAGCAAAGAGTACTGTCTTGAAAGTAATAATAACATTTGAAAAAGAAGGAAAAACCTCCTCACTGGAGCAAAACTCTGGAAGAAAGTGAAAGCAATCTAATAGGGACAGTTGCACTCTTACACAGATTGTTAGGAAGAATCACAAAAATACACCTTTGAAAATTACAGCAGAGCTTAATGACCTCAAAAACAGTAAGAAGAGTGCTGCATAAAGCCTGGTTGCATGGAAGGGCTGTAATCAGAAAACTATATTAAAATAAATTTGTTTGAAATTTCCAGGTGTTTCCATTATTTTGTCCAATCCATATATATATATATATATATATATATATATATATATATATATATATATATAATAACAAATAAATATATATTAGTTTTTATACATATTTAATTGTAAGGATGCTTATCTGCAACCACTGTTGTAATATATATATATATATATATATATATATATATATATATATATATATATATATATATATATATTGTCATCCACAGATAGTCGTATCACAACTCTTCAGAGTGGCTTGATACGTCAGACGCTTCAAAATCCGCCCAACTTAGTATCTTACCATTCAGCCATCAGCCAATATAAGTCAGCTCAGGAATTATAAGGTATTACCATATTTACCCAACCCCTCTGCTTGGGCAGGATATGACACAAGGTCAATTTTTTAGCAGAGTTTAACAGGTTTGAATTCAGAGTATTCCTTCTCCTAGACTAGTTGCCTCACCAAGGCTGAAGAACTCAGTCTGTCCTACTATTTACCCATAGCTGGAGGGAGAATAATTGGATTCATACCTTTCCCAAGGGTATTAGTGCTATGTGAAATGCAATCAGTCTCGTCCAGGATTTGAACTCGTGTTGCTGTGTCTATTTCCTATGACGATAACCATTACATCATGGGCACCTGGTGCATTATGTAGTAGCTTTAGTTTGTTTACATTTTGCCTTAACACTGTAAAAAAACAAATATTTTACATAACTATACCCTATAGACTAAAAGAACCCCAGATATTAAAATCAAAATTTTCATTAGATTTTAAAGAAAAAATAACATCTTGATTATACCTTTGAAAATGACCAATAAATGTGAAAAGCTCTCAAGAAGAAAATTTTGGGCTGTTTTTATTTTTATTCAAAATTGAATCAAACTTCAGACGCCTTGTATGATAACACAAAAAATCAATAAAACATTTTTAAGAGTCTCCTTGTCTGTGGTTTCTAATGAAATATGCCCAAGAGAAAAACATACTTGTAAACAATCTTGAGTAGAAATGTACTGGGTTTAATTGAAAAATATTTAAATCTGCTCAGCTTCAAGGGGCCTTCCGCACAGACAGAACTTGCCTCTCCTGTTTAAAAGAGTAAGGGTTGAGTTTATTACCCAGCATCTCCAAAGTGGAATGCTGAAGGAGCTGTTGTAAATTTGGCAGTGCACTTCAGGAATCATGTTTCCTGCAGGAACCCCAGCATTAAACCAACCTTGTGTCACATTCCAGCCTGTGGGTAGGGTGGATAAATACCACACAATGCCATATTTCTTTATCAATATTTGATAAATAGATATGAAAGTTTCATACAGTATGGCATCATTAATAGTTGTAATTAAAACATTTAAACCTGTATTCAGTCACAGATAATATCTTGGTCTGGATTTTGATAAACAGTTTTATTGTATATATTTACTCAACACATCAGGAAAAAGCAGGATATGACACAAAGTCATTTTTTTAGTGGAGTGCAGCTGGTTTGGAGTTTTTAGTTTACTCTCTCCTTGACTAGATACTGTACCAAAGCTATTTATCCTTAGCCGAGGGTAGAAGAGACAAATTCATACTTTTCCCAAGGAGATTAGTGCAAAGTTAAATGCAAACAGCTTCATCTTGGATTTGAAGCTATCTTGTTGAGCCCCCTATACTATGTGCTTTGAATGTCTATAGATTTAATGAAAGGAAACAGCTTCATGCTGACAGCAAAAAGAAGCAAAAGATATCCCACACAAACTATTACATACGCAGACTATGCCAATGACAGTATTTCTGGAAAATACACCTGCCCAAGCCAACATAGTCTGGAATGGGTAGCAGGTGGCATAGGCCTACATGTGAATGCAGACAAAACAGAATATATATGCTTTAATCAAAGAGGCAACATCTCTACACTAAATGATGGTCCTCTGAAACTAGTTGACAAGTTCACCTACAAAGGAAGCAGCATTTTATCAACTGAAAATGACATCAACATGCAACTAGCAAAGACATAGACAGCTATCTATTGGCTATTGGTCTTATTGAAGTCAAACTTGACTAATACAAAAAAATTTAGTTTTTTCCAAGCAGCAGTCATATCAATGCTGCTATATGGATGCACTATGTGGACACTAACTAAGTGTATAGAGAAAAAGCTTGACAGCAATTACACATGAATGCTTCAAGATGTATTGAACAAGTCCTGGAGATAACACCCCAAAAAATAGCAGCTGTACAGCCACCTACCATCCATCACAAAAAACATGTAAATTAGATGAACCAGACATGCAAGACACTACTGGAGAAGTAAGGGCAAACTCATGTACTCTAGTTGACCCCATCACACAGATGAGCAAGTATTGGATGACCAGATAGAATATGTCTACAGCAGCTTTGTGCTGATACAGGATGTAGCCAAAAAGACCTGCTGGGAGCGACGGACGATAGAGAGGGTCAGGGAAATCCATGCTAGCAGCACGACATGATTATGATGATGACACTTTGTCAGATAATTTTATTACAATTTATTTTGAATTAATCAATGTGGTAATCTAATAAGTAATGAATTAGACAGTATCCTGCTTAAACATGCTTAGTGTCAATTTATTGCATGGTGACACTGAGTAATAGCATCTATCAAGCATGAGTATTATGTTCAAATTATGTATAAACTGTATTTATTGATATAATTTGGAGGAGACCTCACAGCATAGTGGCTCATGTCAAAATTTGAGTTATCTAACTTGGTATCTCTTGATATATGACTGTCTCTCTTGTTTAAAGTTGTAGTTAGTTCTCAAATGAATATGCTGTTAAGCCAAGCATGTGTTGTGTCAGTGCTTCAGTAAACAAACTAACAAACTGATACTTAAACAAACTAACAGCTGATGCTTAAACA
This sequence comes from Sepioteuthis lessoniana, assembly GCA_963585895.1. Lineage (NCBI taxonomy): Eukaryota > Metazoa > Mollusca > Cephalopoda > Myopsida > Loliginidae > Sepioteuthis > Sepioteuthis lessoniana. Next base: position 58,058 of record CAUZXS010000229.1, read on the forward strand.
AACTAACAGCTGATGAGTTGGACTATAATATGATAGTAAGTGAGTTTGAACTTCAGTCATTCACTTTTGGACAAATACCCTTAGGAAAGGTATGAACCATCTTATTGCCCCCACCCCAGCTATGGGTTAAATAGAATTACTACTATTCTTCTAAAAGGTTAGTTTTGGCATTAAATAACCCATGAAGATTTTGCAGCGATTAACAAAGAGACCAAGAAACTATGTGATATAATTTTTGGTACAGTTGTATGAAATAAATTTAAAGTAATGTTGTATGGATATAAAAAAATTATCAATAGGTTTAACACACCAAAACATACATTGTTGTCAATAAATGGTTCTAGTTAAGTTAGATTATTTGGTTTAATGGCATATCAACCCTTGATGGATAATTAATACCAAATTCTATTTATACATACATTGTATATTATATACTAATATAACTTAGATCTATCTATTTATCTATCAAGCAAGATTAGGTTAGATTAGCTTATTTGATTTATTGAAATATCAACCCTTGATTGTTAGTTAATGCCAAATCCTGTTTATACATGTGTATATATGTTTGATTTTTATGTGAATAGTTCCATTTTCATTGTTTTAAATGGTCTAAATTTTGTTTTATCAAATCGGAGATCTTATTTATTAATCATTTTTTTGTAAATTTCAGGATTAAAAAAAAAATTCAGTGTTTATTCAATTAGGGATAACATTGGTTGTATCACATTTTGTAAGGAAACTTAAACAAGAAATTGATTATGAGAAATTTGAATATGGTCATTGTTATTATTCAAATAAGATGTTCTATTTTGGTTTGGTTTGGTTTTATGGCATATCAACCATTGTAGGTTATTTAATGCCAAATTTATTTTTATATATACTAATAGTTCTATTTCAAACAGTTCAGTTTAACATAAGTATACAGTTTAAATGTCAAAAACAGTTCTATTTCAAACAATTCAGTTTAATATTAGTGCACATTTTAGTTCTATTTAACCCTTAGATAGGACCCTGTCAGATGCTACCACTCTGGATCAGAGTGGACCTAGAAGTGATGGCGATAAAGGGGCACAACATATTTCCCAAAGCTCCAGCATTACAAGAGCCTCACTATCAGATTGTTTAATATCATATCTAGGACACTCATTCAAGAGCGGGGGGGGGGTCTTACCCTCTGCAGAGATGCAGTCAATGTATTCTACAGCCCCAGCTGACTGGGTCAATTCTACATAGAAGATTATAACAATATATTATTGCTATGTGATGTGCAATCAGTCCAGGATAGGAACTCGTGTCGCCGTGTCCAATTCCTACAATGATAGCCATTACACCACGGGCACCTCATTACCTAAGGTAATGTATATAATGCCTCATTAGTGAATTATATTATCTTAAAAAGATTTTTCTGGATAGACTGATTGATTTTAATGGCATGTCAATCTGTTAAGGGTTATTTCATGCTGATAGGTTAGGGAATTGCATTCAAATATATTTACATTTTTTTTTATATGTACGAGTAGTTGTTCCTTAAGAAATATTTTTGGCACATGGTTCTATAGAATAGAAATGATTTTTAAACGCATTTGACCCATAGATGTAACCCTAACAATATTCTTTACTAATAGAGTGGACCTGTGAATAATGGCAGTAAAAGGATACTCCATGCTCCTTAGATTTTCCAGACTGAAGCCCCACTATCAGATGCAATTGTCATACCTAAGACACCACTCTATTTAGAGGTGGGGGGTGTTCATCTACAGAAGATTAATCATAATATTCTAAGCTCTATTGACAAGCTGAAGGAATTTTAGGTAAATTCATACCTAAAAAATATAGATTAATGCTTTGAGAATTTGGGACTCTGAAAGATTTTTACTAAGTACAAATGAATTTATTATGTTGGAATTAAAGCAGCTGAAACTCATAGCAATATTTAAAAAAACAGTTTGCAATATCAACTAAAGCATTTGACCAGAGAACTGCATGCAATATAAACCAAAGCATTTGACCAGAAACAGTTTGCAATGACAACCAAGCATTTGACCAGAGTACTGCATGCAATGATTTTTAAACTGCTTGCAGTGTCAACCAAAGGATTTCACCAGAGAAGTACATGCAATATCAACCAAAGCATTTGATCAGAAACTGTTTACAGTATCAATCAAAGCATTTGAACAGAGAAACTACATGCAATATGAACCAAAGCATTTAATCAGAGAACTACATGGAATATGAACCAAAGCAATTGATCAGAAAATATTTGCAATGTCAACCAAAGCATTTGATCAGAAAATATTTACAATGTCAACCAAGCATTTGACCAGAGTACTGCATGCAATATGAACAAAAGCATTTGATAAGAGAATTACATGCAATATCAACCAATGAACTTGACCAGAGAACTGCATGCAATATCAACCAAGCATTTGAATAATGAACTACATTCCATGTCAACCAAAGCATTTGACCAGAAAAATGCATGCAATATCAACCAAAGCATTTGATCAGAAAATGTTTGCAATGTCAAACAAGCATTTAACCAGAAAAATACATGCAATATCAACCAAAGCATTTGACTGTAAATCTAAACTTTTGGCTGTATTTGAGCCAAATAAAAAGTTAGCAACCTTAGTCAAAGGTGACCCGAAGGCTCCCTTTTCAATAGCTACAACACCGAGGTGTAGGGAAGGGCACTACTTCTTTCCCTGGATTGCTCCACTTTACCCTTGATCTGTACCTTATAATGCTGAGTGTTTAGCAAGGCAGTATCAAATACCATTTTTTGAGTCTTTTGTATGATTCAACCTGGGATTGAACCCTGGTCTCCCAGACCATTGGCAAACACTCTACTCAAAAGGCCAATGGCCTGGTGAGCCTAGTAAATTCTCATAAAAGCAGTGAAGGAAACTTTACCTCATAGTAGTTGACTAGTCTGCCTCATTTTGCTACCACTTATAAATACTCTTTTGCTCTTGAACAGCCTGAACAAATATTAACACACAAAATCTTCACCAAAATATTTGGCTCCATTTATTACCAAAATATCATCATAGACTAACTAAAGATTATTCTTTTACAAGGACTATTTCACTCATATATGCTAACACACAAATAAAAGACCTTTCTTTCTAGCTTAAAATCATAACTTTCTCTTGAAGTCTTGTCAATTTCAGCCAATAAATTTCCCTTTTGTAATTGTTGCAGACATTTGTTTTTGACTTTTTTTTATGTATCTGTTGCCATGTCATCTGTACATTTTTTGTATTTCTTCCTCTGTCTTTTTTCACTTATCTCTCTTGCAGGAAAAGAAGAGAAAGTTTTTTTTTCATTTTCTCAATGAACAAGGTTGAACAAATTTATCATCAACTCTGCAACAAGTGAGCAAAAAGTTTTTCAGACAATAAATTTTACTGAAGATTAGGCCCTGTTTCAATTTCTTTGATTAAAGGCATATCAATCTTTATGGATCATTTAATGCCAAAGCCCTCCTTGTAGAAGAGCAGTAGTTATATTATTTAATGTATAGTTGGAAAAATGTAGGAGCTCAAACCTTCCCCAAGAGTATTTGTCTGAAAGGGAATATAATAGCATAACTGGAGATCAAACTTGATTACTATGAAGTTACAGTTTAGCATGTTAGCTACAATGCCTCTGGGATTTCCCCTGAAGATTAGAAACTTATTAAGTATATTAAATTTGTTTAACTTATATAACATATTCAACATATTATAGATTGTTACAACTCTACTCTATGACTTAATGTTAAAATTAATGTCAAAATGAGAACTAAATTTCTCTTGAATTTAAATAAAATTTAAACAAAAGCTTTTTCCATTCTAAATTGAAATTGATCAATGTAAAAACTTTTAAAATCATTTTCCTAAAAAACAACATGTATATATTTACTCAACCCTTCTGCCACAAGAAAGATGTGACACAAGGTCAATTTTTATGGGGAATTTCACAAGTTTGAATTCAGTGTTTTCCTTCTCCTAGATTGATTGCCATACCAATGTTAAAGAACTCAGTCTGCTCTACTATTTACTCATATCACTATATGAAATGCAAACACCCTTTCCAAGATTTGAACCCAGATCACCATGTCCATTTCTTATGACAATAACCATTACACCATCAATGCCTACATGTTACAATCTATAAGATGTTAATCAATATACATTGGTAAGTGTCTCTTTTTAAAAAAGTGATCTTTTTAGGGCTTGGATCAATAAATGTGAACTCCATGTGATATTTTTCTTTTCATTTTTTGCAATTGCCTTAGTTGTGAAGAAAAACTAATTCAGAGTTAATGCATTTTGTAAAGATGGATTACAGTTGCTGTGAGTGTTCTCAATTCCCGTTGGAAAATTGACAACGGCAACTTAATCCTTTTACACAACATAGTAATGTTTGGATGAGTTTCTGCTGACTTCTGTTGGTATTCCGTAAGGTATCCCTTTAGTGAGTACAAAAGTTACTACTGCCTTGTTGGTAAAGAAAGTGTATATATGTGTGTGTGTACATGTTTATTGAAGCGTTAGCCGAGTAGGCGAGTAACAGTTTTTGTCATGTTAACTCCACAGAAGTTCCTGGTAAAAGAGGCTGAATTCGCTTTTTCCTCTCCCTCACAGAAGGTCCGGCTTTTGGTATTCTTCTGCCAGCTGATTTGATTGGTTAAGTTCAACCAATTTACTTCTGTGCAGGAATTCATCTGCCAGTGAGAAATAAATCTAATTCCCACAACAATTTAATCTACTGTCTCCAGTCAAATGACCAACAATCACAAAATAAAAGTAATAGTTTTAATTGTTAGATTTAATAAAGGAAACAGATAGACTAGATAGTTATTTAAAGATTTTCACTGGTCATAGATGCATGTGTTTAAAACAAAATTTAAAAAAATCAAAGTGAAGAGTGTTGTTTATTTGTATTACGATACTTTTACCTGAAAGAAAGGGTACATGAGCAAATTAAAACTTTAAAATTCTATAATTCTATCTTTTCAACTCTATATGTTTTTAATGACTAAAAAAAATGTCAAATTTGCACTTTTCTTTAAAACAAAAATTTCCATGAATTGGGAAAAACAATAAATCTTTTAAATAAAAAAAATCATTCATATACTATTTTAAGATAAAAACAAAATCTTTGAATCATGGTTTTAATTTTTTTTTAATTCTAAATTTTACTTTATTCCTTTAGATTTAGTAATTTGTAAAGTGACTGAAACATTAAGACATTTAAAAAAGTTGCATCAATAGTTAATAAAAGATTTTTGATAATATCTATAATTGTATTTCATTTTCTTTTATTATTTCAATTTAAGTAGTATCTAAAAATCAAGAAAACTAAATAAAATACCAATAAATAAAGTATAAAAAATGAGTGTTTTTATAATACCTTTATTTCTATACACAAAAACTGTCTCAACCATTTTAAAAATAAAATGTTTACTTTTTTCTTAAAATAGATGTAATAAATAAAAACATTATAAGTAAATACATTATAAATAACTGCGGTAAATAAACAATGAATAAATGAATACATAAAGAATGAATACATTATAAACGAATGCAATAAATAGATACATTAAAATAGATGCATTATAATATAAATAAACATATTATAAATACAGTATGAATAAATGCATTATAAATAAATAAAATAAATACATTATAAATAAGTTTATTATTAATAAATGTAATAAATAAATACATTATAAATAAGTTTATTATTAATAAATGTAATAAATAAATACATTATAAATAAGTTTATTATTAATAAATGTAATAAATAAATACATTATAAATAAGTTTATTATTAATAAATGCAATAAATAAATACATTATAAATAAGTTTATTATTAATAAATGTAATAAATAAATACATTATAAATAAGTTTATTATTAATAAATGCAATAAATAAATACATTATAAATAAGTTTATTATTAATAAATGTAATAAATAAATACATTATAAATAAGTTTATTATTAATAAATGCAATAAATAAATACATTATAAATAAGTTTATTATTAATAAATGTAATAAATAAATACATTATAAATAAGTTTATTATTAATAAATGTAATAAATAAATACATTATAAATAAGTTTATTATTAATAAATGTAATAAATAAATACATTATAAATAAGTTTATTATTAATAAATGTAATAAATAAATACATTATAAATAAGTTTATTATTAATAAATGTAATAAATAAATACATTATAAATAAGTTTATTATTAATAAATGTAATAAATAAATACATTATAAATAAGTTTATTATTAATAAATGCAATAAATAAATACATTATAAATAAGTTTATTATTAATAAATGCAATAAATAAATACATTATAAATAAGTTTATTATTAATAAATGTAATAAATAAATACATTATAAATAAGTTTATTATTAATAAATGTAATAAATAAATACATTATAAATAAGTTTATTATTAATAAATGCAATAAATAAATACATTATAAATAAGTTTATTATTAATAAATGTAATAAATAAATACATTATAAATAAGTTTATTATTAATAAATGTAATAAATAAATACATTATAAATAAGTTTATTATTAATAAATGCAATAAATAAATACATTATAAATAAGTTTATTATTAATAAATGTAATAAATAAATACATTATAAATAAGTTTATTATTAATAAATGCAATAAATAAATACATTATAAATAAGTTTATTATTAATAAATGTAATAAATAAATACATTATAAATAAGTTTATTATTAATAAATGTAATAAATAAATACATTATAAATAAGTTTATTATTAATAAATGTAATAAATAAATACATTATAAATAAGTTTATTATTAATAAATGTAATAAATAAATACATTATAAATAAGTTTATTATTAATAAATGTAATAAATAAATACATTATAAATAAGTTTATTATTAATAAATGTAATAAATAAATACATTATAAATAAGTTTATTATTAATAAATGCAATAAATAAATACATTATAAATAAGTTTATTATTAATAAATGTAATAAATAAATACATTATAAATAAGTTTATTATTAATAAATGTAATAAATAAATACATTATAAATAAGTTTATTATTAATAAATGTAATAAATAAATACATTATAAATAAGTTTATTATTAATAAATGTAATAAATAAATACATTATAAATAAGTTTATTATTAATAAATGTAATAAATAAATACATTATAAATAAGTTTATTATTAATAAATGCAATAAATAAATACATTATAAATAAGTTTATTATTAATAAATGTAATAAATAAATACATTATAAATAAGTTTATTATTAATAAATGCAATAAATAAATACATTATAAATAAGTTTATTATTAATAAATGTAATAAATAAATACATTATAAATAAGTTTATTATTAATAAATGCAATAAATAAATACATTATAAATAAGTTTATTATTAATAAATGTAATAAATAAATACATTATAAATAAGTTTATTATTAATAAATGTAATAAATAAATACATTATAAATAAGTTTATTATTAATAAATGTAATAAATAAATACATTATAAATAAATTCAATAAATAGATACTTAATAAACAGATACAATATAAGCAAATAAAAAAAATACATAAACTATGAATAAATAGTACTTGATACCTCCTTGCTTAACACTCAGCAATATAAGGTACGTATCAAGGGTAAAGTGGAGCAATCCAAGGAAAAGAGTAGCGCCGCCCCCTACACCTCAGAGTAGTAGCTATTGAAAAGGGAACCCTCGACTACGGTCACCAACATGGTAAATAGTTAGTGGGACATTGGCCCAGCGGTTAGAGTGTTCGCCAGTGGCCCGGGAGACATGGGTTCAATCCCAGGTTGAGTCATACCAAAGACTATAAAAATGGAACTTGATACCACCTTGCTTAACACTCAGCATTATAAGGTACGGTTCAAGGGTAAAGTGGAGCAATCCTGGGAATGGAGTAGCACCCTCCCCTACACCTTGGTGTAGTAGCTATCGAAAAGGGAGCCTTCGGGTCACCCTCGACTATGGTCGCTAACTTTATCTATTTAAATAGTTAGTAAAAGTAAAGTTGGTGACCGTAGTCGAGAGTTCCCTTTTCAATAGTTACTACTCTGAGGTGTAGGGGGCGGCGCTACTCTTTTCCTTGGATTGCTCCACTTTACCCTTGATACGTACCTTATATTGCTGAGTGTTAAGCAAGGAGGTATCAAGTACTATTTTTAAAGTCTTTGGTATGATGCGACTTGGGATTGAACCCAGGTCTCCCGGACCAATGGTGAACACTCTACTCACTAAATGCAATAAATACATTATAAATAAATATATTATAAATGAATAAATAAATAAATTATAAAAAATATATTATTAATTAATGCAATAAATGAATACATTAAAAATAGTATATTATAAATGATAATAATATATTATAAATCTATACATTAAAAATAGATACATAATAAATAAATAAATTAATAAATAAATACATTAAGAATAAATGCAAAATACATGATGAATAAATATCTTCTTTAATTAGAATTTAAAAATTAAAATAAAAATTTAAAAAATTTTTTAAAATAAATTTACTACATTTCTAACCGAAATTAAAATTAAAAACGGAAGTGGGCTAAATGAGGAGATAACTCTTCACCCCTCTTCTATTCCCTCCCACCTTTTTCTGTGTCTATTTCAATTTTTTTCCATAGGATCTGAAGAAGTCCTGTTAAATTTTTTTCGTGTTTTTGAAATTTTCAAAAACGCGTAACAGGATGGAAATAAATTTATAATCCTAATGTGACCGGTTTGTTGTTTTTCATAAAGAATTTATTGCTCTGTATTGTCTGTTACATTGAGCTCTTTACCAGGAAAATTTAAATGTTCATTCTTGAATAGTTTTCTTGTCCTGATGGAATTACTCCCAAGTCCGGTTTAACTAGACCAAATAATACTGATGAATAAATATCTATATTTACCAACCCCTCTGCTCAGGCAGGATATGACACAAGGTCAATTTTTAAGCTGAATGTTACAGGTTTGAATTCAGAGTTTTCCTTCTCCTAGACTCGTTGCCTCACCAAGGCTGAAGAACCTAGTCTGTCCTACTATTTACCCATAACTGGAGGGAGAATAATTAAATATTAGTAAATGCAATAAATACATTATAAACAAATATATTATAAATAAATGGAATAAAAGTAAGTAAAATTGGCAACCATAGTCGAAGGTAACCAGAAGGCTTCCTTTTCAACAGCTACTACACAGAGGTGTAGGGGAGGGCGCTGCTCCTTTCCCTGTTATAAATAAATAAATTATAGATAAATGCAAAAAATAAATACATTACAAAAAATTGCATCGTAAATAAATACAATAGATATAAATGCAATGAATTGATACATTATAAATAGCTCCTTAGGCATAAATAAATAGATAAATAAATTATCAATGTATTATGAATAAATATTCTATAAATAAACGCAAAGCTAAATACCACATAAATAAGTTTTAGACAATCTAGGATAGCATGGCAAATGATAAACAAAGTGAACCGAAGGAAGAGCACTGCCAAAACTAAGCTGAAAGCTACCAACCAACAAGATCAAATACAATGGTGGGAACAGCATTTTGAGAAGTTACTCAGAAACCCTCAGAAAGTTACTCATGAGAATTATAAGTAAGCAATTAGACATTAAACTAGGACCGTTTACTCAAGAAGAACTTGACTTGGTACTGAGAAAAATTAAAAATAGAAAAGCAGCAGGGCTTGATGAAATACCCCCAGAAGTTTGAAAGACCAGACAATTTGACGATATACTGCCCCAACACTGTAATGCCATATATAATCAAAATCTTATAGACAGATGGATGAAGGGATGCATCCTTCCCTTCCCTAAAAAGGGTGACCTCGGATTAGCCAAGAACTACCAAGTTATAACACTTATGTACATAGCAGCCAAGATATACAATGCCCTACTACACAACCGCATAGAACCCAAAATTGAGAACATAGTTAAGAAGAACCAAAATAGCTTCCAGAGAAATAGATCCACGACATCACAAATTTTGACTATCCGTCAAGTTCTTGAAGGTGTACTGGCAAAAAAACCTACAGGCAACAATATTATTTGTCGACTTTACCAAGGCTTTTGACTCCATTCACAGAGGTAAGATGGAGCAAATTCTACTCGACTATGGCCTACAAAAAGAAACCGTCACAGCCATAATGATAGTCTATAGAAACAGCAATAAAAGTCTGTTCTCTGGAGAGAGACATAGACTACTTTGACATTGTATCAGGTGTACTGCAAGGAGACACATTAGCCCAATATCTCTTTATCATCTGTTTAGATTACATGCTTAGAACATTTATTGATAAAATCAAAGAAAACGGTTTCAAGCTAACAAAAGAAAGAAGCAGAAGGTACCCCACAAAAACAATTACTGACGTGGACTATGCCGAAGACATGGCGCTTTTGGCAAATGCACCCGCCCAAGCCAAAATCCTGCTACATAGTCTGGAATGAGCCACTGCTGGCATCAGCCTCCATGTCAATGCACACAAGATGGAATATATGTGCTTTAATCAAACAGGCAACATCTTCACAAAAAACAGTAGCTCTCTACCAAGCAAGCTGTATCTCATCAACCAAGACAGACATCGACACATGACTAACAAAGGCATGGACAGTTATTGATAGGCTATCAGTCACATGGAAGTCAGACCTGACCAATAAAATGAAATGCAGTTTCTTCCAAGCAGCGGTCATGTCTATACTGTTATATGGATGCACTACATGGACACTAACTAAATGTATGGAGAAAAAGCTTGATGACAATTACACAAGAATGCTGCAAGCAATATTGAACAAGTTCTGAAGATAGCACTCCACAAAGCAGCAGCTGTACGGCCACCTACCACCCATCATGAAAACTATCCAAATTAGACAAACCAGACATGCGGGACACTGCTGGAGAAGTAGGAACGAGCTCATAAGTGATGTACTCCTGTGGACCCCTTCACATGGACGAGCATAGGCAGGACAACCAGCTCAAACCTACATACAGCAGCTCTGTGCCGATATGGGATGTAGTCTTGAAGATCTGCCAGAAGCAATGGATGATAGGGAGGGGTGGTGATCATATTTACCAACCCCTCCGCTCGGGCAGGATATGATACAAGGTCAATTTTTAAGCGGAGTTTAACAGGTTTGAATTCAGAGTTTTCCTTCTCCTAGACTAGTTGCCTCACCAGTCTGCCCTACTATTTACCCATAGCTGGAGGGAGAATAATTGGATTCATACCTTTCCCAAGAGTATTAGTGCTATGTGAAATGCAATCAGTCAGGTCCAGGATTTGAACTTGTGTCGCCATGTCTATATCCTGCGACAATAACCATTACACCACGGGCACCTCCACGGTGGTGATAGTGTGACATGATGATAATGATGAGGATAAACAAATACATTATAAATAAAGGCATTATGAGTGGATACATTATAAATAAACAAATTATAAACAAATACATTATAAATAAATAAATAAATTATAAATAAGTATATTATAAATAAACACATTATAAATAAATATATTATTACAAATCCTATAACTTAGATTTTAATTTTGTTTGATTTTCAAAATATGCTAATAAAAATCTCAAAAGTTGAATGTTCCACTTCAGAGATAGAATTTGTGTTCTAAAAATCATGGTTATTACAAGTTTTTATCATAAAAACTATCAGCGAATCAATTATTTCTTTATAGAGGTGACATGAAATAGATGTCAAAACACAGTTGTGATGGTTTGACTAGATTTTTACATTGCTTTATCATTGAGGCTTAGAAACTGACTGTATCCTTTGCAGAGGAATAAGATCTGCTCAGCAGGAAAAAAAATGAATAAATAGATAAAAATGTTCCTGATGGTGAAGCTCGAGTCCTGGATCTTTAGGGAAGGCAAAGTATCCCTTCATTGCTATTACTCCCAGGTCCACTCTGACTCTAAGCTGCATCTGATGGTAAAGCTCCAGTCCTGGATCTTTAGGGAAGGCAAAGTATCCCTTCATTGCTATTACTCCCAGGTTCACTCTGTCACTAGGCTGCATCTGATGGTAAAGCTCCAGTCCCGGAGCTTTAGGGAAGGCAAAGTATCCCTTCATTGCTATTACTCCTAGGTCCACTTTGACTCTAAGCTGCATCTGATGGTGAAGCTCCAGTCCAGGATGTCTGGGGCATGTGAAAACCTATTCATGGCCATTACTTCTTGATTTATTCTAGTCTGGTGTGGTAGTATCTGTTAGAGTGTGATCTATTGGTCAAATCAACATATTTAAAAATTATATGTATTTAAAAGAACCTTGTGCAAAAAAAATCTCTTAAGAAACAAGTACACCAAAAATATGAATATGAACGTACAATGAATGTGATTCCCTAACCTCAAAGCATAAAATAACCCAAGACAGGTTTACATGCTGTTAAAAGCAATTGAACTGGTGGATTTTTACAGCTTAATATGCTAATTAAATGCAGTCATATTAAATGCAGTCTAATTCTACTAGTCACGATGGTTAAGTAGTATCAAAATAACCACTCATAGACTGACATGATTGTCATTTTGACAGCACAATTTAATGCAATATCCCCACACACTCACACAAATAAGAAAAAAATCTTTCAACTTTATGAACAGATTTTGTTTTTTCTTCTTTTAAATTTCCCATCATTGTGTGATGGAATCTTCCTCTGATTTAACATATTTAGAAATTTATAGAAAATCTATAATTATCCAAGGAATATTTTGGTGACATTTTGAAAATAGAAATTTTTATTTTAGACTTAAAAAAAAGCTCATAAATTATTTATGTCTTAAATTATTTTTACTTTTTATTTTTTAGCGCCAAGATAAATAGATAGAAGATGATTTACAGAAGATAATGCTAGATATTTTCCTGCAAGAACTGCATGTATAATGATTGATTAATTGATTCTTATGGCATGTCAAACTATCTGTTTGCCCAGTCAGCTGGGGCTGTAGAATACACTGATTGCACCTCTGCAGAGGGGTAAGACCCCCCCTAATGAGTGTCCTGGATATGACACTAAACAATCTGCTGGTGAGGTTCCAGCAGTGCTGGAGCTTTGGGGAATGCGGAGTACCCCTTCATTGCCATCGCTCCCAGGTCCACTTTGGCCCGGAGTGGTAGCACCTGATAGGGCCCTATCTATGGATTAAATAGAACTCACAGCATACTTATGCTAAAATGAATTGAGTAAACTGAATAGCTTGAAATAGAAACATTTTTGACAATTAAACTGTACTTACACTTAAACTGCCTGCTTATGCTTAACTGAATTATTTCAAATTGAACTGTTTTTCGACATTAAAACTGTATTTACACTTAACTGAATTATTACATATAACTGCTTAAATACTTTGAAATGGAAATGTTTTCGACAATTAAACTGTGTACTTGTGTTAAACTTAACTGTTTTCAATAGAACTGATTATTTACATAATAATTTGGCGTTAATAACCTACAAAGGTTGATATGCCATAAAACCAAACAAACCAAACCAAACCAAACTATCTGTGGTTAGTTTATGCCTATAGGTTAGGGAATTGCATTCAGTGTAGATTTTTATTTATATCTTGTATAGTTGCTAAAATTTTTTGTGTACAGGAGTTTTAGAATCATATCTTATTATGTACTTTTTTTTTTATTTAAAGCAGGTTTTATCCTTTTTTAATGTTATTTTATATTATCCATCTTTTCTTATTCCATCCATGGCTGATATCAGTCAATAGAAGAAAAATTCTGATATCAAAAATCTTGAGGGACCATCTTAAAAACATGGATACCCGAGAAAACTTGCTGTCACTCAGCCTCTAATGAAAATTTATCAGTTAGTGCTGGTATTTGGGAAAGGTAATACACTGGAAATCTTAACTGTGTGAAAAAAGATATGAAATCAGACTTATTTAAAATTTATCAAGAAAATGTGTTTACAAATCTTACATATTTAATATATATGTATGAAGAGGATTTGGCATTAAATAACCTATAATTGTTGATATGCCATAAAACCCAATCCAACCAAATCCTATATATTTAATATATATGTATAAAAAGGATTTGGCATTAAATAACCTATAATTGTTGATATGCCATAAAACCCAATCCAACCAAATCCTATATATTTAATATATATGTATAAAAAGGATTTGGCATTAAATAACCTATAATTGTTGATATGCCATAAAACCCAATCCAACCCAACCAAACCAAACATGGGTAATTGTGTAAGAGATTAAAATTTGACCATACAAACAAATAATATATATACAAACTAGAATCTGTCTTAAAAAATGAGATGCATGAATTTCTCTGGGATTTTGAGATTCAATTAGATTATTTAGTCCAGGCCAAAAGGCCAGACTTAGTATTAACAAGAAAAATGAATTTGTCATCAGAAGAAAACGAAAGAAAGGGAAAAGATAAACAAATACTTAGAGCTTGCAAGAGAGTTGAAAAAGCTGTAGAACATGAAGGTGACTGTGATACAAGTAATAGTTGGCTAGCTCAGAACTGTCACTAAGGGCTTGGAATAGAGACTTGAGGAAGTGGAAATAGGAAAAAGGGTAAAGACCATACAGACCACAGCCTTGTTGAGCCTGGGTAGAATACTGAGAAGAGTCCTGGAGACCAGAGGAGATTTGTTGTGAATTCAGACTGCAGTGAAAAAGCCGCAGCTCTTGCTGGTCACAAGGAGTAAAATGATAATAATTTCATAGATGTCTACTCGTTACTCCTGGAGTAAAAACTCAAACAAAGTAAAATATGATATAGAAAAGATAAAAAATTTAGTTTTTGATTTTTACTGATTAAATGATATAATTCAATAATTAGAAATCAATGAATTTGTTGAACTTTTCACAGTTATTCTTTGGTAAGTATAAAAAAACAAATGCAATTTTTCAGTTCTTTTTAAGTCCCAACATGCAGATTCCATTGTTGAAATTTGAATTTATTGTTTTTTTTTTAAATTATGATTTTGTAATTTAGTATTAATTATAAAGTAAATCTTAATTTTTTTGGAGAACTTAAAAAATCAAGAAAATGTTTCAAATCAAGGGATGCCTTTTATAAAATATTAATTTAAATGTAAACCAAAAAAAGAAATTATGATATAAAAAACTTAACATTTTTAATTCTTAGCATTTTTATTCTATCAATCTATAATGTTACAAGAAAAAAATAAGAAAAATTAAACAAAACCATTGTTTATCGATAACTCAAAAACTAATATTTTAAATGTATACTTTTCATATTTATCATATTTACCAACCCCTCCACTCGGGCAGGATATGACACAAGGTCAATTTTTAAGCAGAGTTTAACAGGTTTGAATTCAGAGTTTTCCTTCTCCTAGACTAGTTGCCTCACCAAGGCTGAAGAATTCAGTCTTCCCTACTATTTACCCATAGCTGGAGGGAGAATAATTGGATTCATACCTTTCCCAAGGGTATTAGTACTATGTGAAATGCAATCAGTCTAGTCCAGGATTTGAACTCATGTTGCCGTGTCCATTTCCTACAGCGATAACCATTATATCACGGGCACCTCCACAAATGATAACCATTACACCATGGGCCCCTCCACTTTTCATATTTATTGTTGGATATTTACAGGAATATCCCTTTGACATGCTGCATAAACCAGGGAAGATATCAACCCCAACAGACAAGAGCAGAGATGAGAAGAAGGCAGCTACTAGACATCAGATTGCTCTGGGATCAGGCTTTGTGCCAGACTATGCAGGGTCAAGAAGCGAGGAGAAACTAAGATGATTCAATGCCTTGAGATGGCCCTGTACAAGACTTTTAAAAGTAAAGAAGTGAGAAGAAACTGATTCAAGGCCTTGAGGTGACCATGTATCAGTCTCATGAAAGTGCAGAGACCAAAGAAGAAAGTTTTAGCAGATGATCTGTACCATCACCCTTATATGTGTGCTTCTAAGCTGTCTCCAATTCTCTCTCACTGTACCCATACGTACCTTTTGGGTAATAGAAGGAAAAGAAAAGAAACATTATATTTTTATACAACAGTGTCGTTGTCTTTCTCTGCTATTCAACATCTTTAGAATGGAGGTGCCCGTAGTGTCTATGGAAGTGCCCGTAGTGTCTATGGAGGTGCCCATAGTATAATGGTTATCGTCATAGGAAATGGACACGGCGACACAAGTTCAAATCCTGAACAAGACTGATTGCATTTAACATAGCACTAATACCCTTGGAAAAGATATGAATCCAATTATTCTCCCTCCAGCTATGGGTAAATAGTAGGGCAGACTGGTTTCTTCAGCCTTGGTGAGGCAACTAGTCTAGGAGAGGGAAAACTCTGAATTCAAACCTGTTAAACTCCACTTAAAAATTGACCTTGTGTCAGATCCAGTCCAAGTGGTGGGGTGATGGTAAATATGTATTGGGAACAATCAATGAAACTATTATGATCATCATTTTACTTTGTTTGAGTTTTTACACCAGGAGTAATGAGTAGTCATCTGTGAAATTATTATCATTTTACTCCTTGTGACCAGCAAGAGCTGCGGCTTTTTCACTGCAGTCTGAATTCACAACAAATCTCCTCTGGTCTCCTGGACTCTTCTCAGTATTCTACCCAGGCTCAACAAGGCTGTGGTCTGTATGGTCTTTACCCTTTTTCCTATTTCCACTTCCTCAAGTCTCTATTCCAAGCCCTTAGTGACAGTTCTGAGCTAGCCAACTATTACTTGTATCACAGTCACCTGGACCATTGGTGAACACTCTACTCATTAAGCCATCATTAAATTAACCAACTTTTATTGAATTCTACTGGGTGATTGAAAAAGTATCTCCTCATTTTAAAATTCTTGTAATTTATTTATTTACAATAATTTTTTACAAGAAATAGATTATAATTTGTCTAAATTTCTGAGATGAAGTTTGATGATTTTTGTCACATAGAATATTATGACAATTATCTTCATCTTCATTGTTATATTCAACATTCAACATGAAACACCCGAAGAAGGCCAAAGGAGGCATTGGCTGAAATGTTGTGAATATAACATTTAGTTAACAAGTATTTCAAAATAGGAAGTTACTTTTTCATCACCCTGTATATTTCTGTAATACTAATTTTTTGGAAGAGTTTAAAGCAGCAAATAGAAAAACAGGAATTATTTTATCAAGAAAACAAGAAAAAAAAAATAGGGAAAAAATAATGATATGAACACTTTAGAAGAAAAGCTAATAAAATTAAGCATTAGATGACCTGAAGATGACTACACAGAAAAATGGAATCACTATTGATAGCAGCCGAAAGTAATATCAAAAACAAAACAAAACAAATAAGCAGACTATGTAAAAACTAGAGCAAATAAGACACAAGAGAATAGTGTGTGTGGCGAGAAAGATGAAATAGTCAAATACACAATAAGTGAATACAGTAAACTAGCAAAGAAGAACAGACACAATTGGGTGAAGAAGGTGATGTGCTGGAAATTGTGCAAGTTAGTATCTTCTATATATTATTATTATTTCATGCTTTATGAGTGTTTCCTTCCAGCATCAGTTGTTTCCTCAGATCTCCTGGACTCTTCTAAATATTCAGACTGATCTTAATGATGCTGTAGTCTGGATAGTCTCTATTCTTTCTCTGATTTTCAATTCCACCAGTCTTTTTTTCAGGCCTTTGTGGGCCAATTGCAAATGATGTCATAGTCACCCTCATGTTCTGTTGTTTTTTAGTTCTCTAGCTTGGTCCAAGTATTTGTCTGATTTTTTGCTTTCTTTTATTTTCACTCCATGGTCAGCCAGAATGGCAAAATCTGCTTGATGGCAAGTTCTTTTTTTCTAGTTAATCAATTCTAGTTTTGATCTTCTGGCCAATACCAATGAATTTTATGCATCACATTCTCTAAGACAGATTCTATATCATTTGGTAGTATGGTCAAATGTTAATCTCTTGCATAATTCCCAGTGGATCACCTTTTCCACCAAGTGGCTACTCTTGTACTCCTTTTGTTCAAGTTTGTTGCATTCCTGGACATGATTAACCATTTAATCTCTGTCTCCAGGTAGCCTACACATGCAATTCTATTGAGAGTTATCAATTTTCACTTTAATATTATTAGTCCTTATGACTTTATTTAATTCTACTATTACAAAACATTCAGTTTCTCTCTTGAGGCTTCCTCTTCTTAGCCATTTCCTGATGTTCTTGAGTGCAATCTCACCATATAGTTGTTTTCCTTTTCATTTTTGTTTTCTAGTTTTTGTTGTTTTCTATTAACCATTATGCTGCCATTATTGTTACTGGCTGCTGTAGTTAGTCTTTCTTTGCTCTTTTTGGTGTATTTCTTGAATCCTTGTATTGATAAATTTATGCGATCCCAATGCTGGTAAGTCTTCTTCCACCTTCTATTCTTGACATATACAGTCTATCTATGTCATGTCTCAAATGTAAGGCTTTGTGCTTCATCATCAACTTTCTTGTCCTCTGGTCCATTTTTCTAAGATCCTCCTTTGTCTATTTTAAGAATGGTCTCAAGTATTTTACAAAGGGAACTGCCTGGTGTTTATTCCTTTGATGAGATTTCTGCAGCAGAGTTTGGTTTTCAGAAGTTTTGTTGTTCTTCTGCGGTTCTCTTTCATCATTTTTTCATTCATCACTGTTTGTTTGATGGTGTCTGTTTCCAATATTCCCTAGTACATGAAATTTTTTCTTCTCTGCAAGCATTCTGATTCTTTCTTGATTTTGCAGTTCTATTGCTTCCATTGATTGTCTTTTTCCACTTTTCATTATGAGCATGGCATATTTTTCTATGCCAAATCCCATTCCTATATCTTGGGTGTATATTCTTATTGTTACTATCAGAGTTTCCAATTCTTTTTCAATTTTTGCAAACAGCTTGAAGTTGTACATTTACATAAGGTGGTTATTACTGTTATTACTCTTTTGAGAGTTTGTCACACCAGTGTTAGCCAATAGTTTCTCACTGGAGTTTAAGTGGCAGCTAGTCCCCTCAAGTGTCCAGGATTCTTCTCAGTATTCTGGCTGATCTCAACAATGCTGTTTTTTGGATGGTCTCCACTCATCATCTTATTTCCAAGTCCTCCAGTCCCTGTATCAACCCTTTGGTGACTGTGCCAAGAGCCCCAATTTCAATTGGCATCACAGTTTCATATTCCACAGTTTTCTCAATTCTCTAGTAAGGTCCAGGCACTATTCTTCTTTTATTGTTATCATTATTATCTTTATCTATTTTCATACCAGTAGTAACTGGCAGTCTTTCACTGAAGTCTGAGTGACAGCAAGTCTACTCAGATCTCCAGGACACTTTTAATTATTTTTAGGGCTGTCAGCTGGAGCTGCAGAATAGACTGTGTCTCTGTAGATGGGTAAAAGCCAGCACCAACAAGTATCCTATATATGACGCTTACCAATTTGATAGTGAGGCTCCAGTAATGCTGGAGCTTAAGGGAATGCAGAGTATCCCTTCATTGCCATTGCTCCTAGGTCCACTCTTATTCGGAGTTGTAACAACTGATAGGGTCCTATCTATGGGTTAAAAAAAACTATTTGACACATAAACTGAGTGCAAACAAATGACTGATGCTAAATTGAATTGTTTGAAATAGAACTGATCCTTTAACTATGAGTAAACAAATGACTGATGTTTAATTGAATTGTTAGTGATACATAGCAATACTTGTAACCGTTTAACTTTATTGACATGCTAAATTGAATTGTTAGAAAGAGAACTGTTTGTTCATTTAACTGTGTGTATTTACAAAATATGCTTACAAATCATATATGAAATATAAATGTAAAAACAGAATTTGGCATTAAATAACCAACAATGGTTGATATGCCGTAAAACTCAACCAACCGACCAACCAACCTAATTTAACTGACTTTAACAGTGCTATAGTCAGGATGATCTTAATTCTTTCTCTGATATCCAGTTCCTCCAGTTTCTTCTCTAGGTTTTTAGGGATTGTTCCAAGGGCTCAGATTATGACTGGTTTCACTATCTATAACTTTTTCAGCTCTCTGGCTAGGTCAGGTATTTCAATTTTTCATTTTCCTTTGCATTCACTGGGTAGGCTGCTGGAATGATAAAATCTAATAGTTGGCAAGTTTGTTTTGTTCTTGTTAATTAAAACTCAATGATCTGATGTTATCTTAATATTCCAGTGAATTTTTCTTATTCTCTCAGACAGAGTTTAGTCTGTGCATATACCTTTTGTTAGTATAGTAAAATTATAGTTGCTTCTACAATTACCTATGGATCACCAAGTCATACTTACTCTTATATTTCTTTTATTATGTTTATTATTCTACGATCAGAGGAGACCCTATTGCATAATGGCTAAAGTGATGGATTGCAGCCTCAGAGTAAGCAAGTTCAAAATCTAGTCATACTGTTATGTTCACTTTTGGACTAATACCCTTCGAAAAGGCATGAACCTCTAAATTCCCACAACAATGGGTTAAATAGTATCACTGCTGTTCTTCAACAAGGATGGCTTTAGTATTAGATAACACATAAAATGTTAATATGCTATAAAACAAAGATACTAAAACCAATTTTACTACCTGTAAGTTTTTCACACAAATTCTAACTGGTTGTTTTTCACTGGAGACTAAGTGACAGCAAGTTTCCTCAGCTCTCCCAGACTCTTTTCAATATTCTTGCTGATCTCAATGGTACAGAGGTCTAGATGATCTCATTCCCTTCCCAAGTCTCCGGTTCATCCTATCTCTTTTCCTGTTTCTTCAAGATTGTTTCAAAGACTTTGACAATGATTTGACTATTTGTTTGTTTTGTTTTTTAAAAAGATTTTTTGTTTTATTTTCTAGTTCTCTAACAAGGTCTAGATATATATCTTGTTTTTCACTATCCTTGCTCTGTTGTCTGCTGGAACAGAGAAGTTAACTTTTTATTATTATTGTTTACTCAGAGTTTTTCACATCAGCGTCAGCTGATAGCCTTTCACTGGAGATTGAGTGACAGCAAGTCTCCTCAAGTCTTCAGGACTCTTCTCAGTATTCTGGCCATTTTCAATAATGCTGTTGTTTGGATGGTCTCCACTCAGCCACCAACTTCCAAATCCTCCAGGCCCTTTAATAATCCTTTAGTTACCATGCCAAAAGCACCAATCACAATTGGTATAATTGTCACTTTCATGTTCCATAGTTTTTTTCAATTCTCTAGCAAGGTCGAGGTACTTATCTCTCTTTTCACATTCTTTCAGTTTTACTCTGTGGTCAGCCAGGACAGTAAAGTTGACAATTTTGCAGATTTTCTTTTTTTTGTTGATTATTATAAAGTCTGGTCTTCTGGCTGAGATTAGGTGATCCGTTTGTATATCAAAGTCCCATAAGAGTTTGTGTGTGTCATTTTCTAGGACAGGTGATGGGTTGTACATATACCATTTGTTGGCATAGTCAAATTCAAATTTCTTGCACATTTCCCAGTGGATCACCTTGCCCACCCAATCATGTCTAGCCTTGTACTCCTTCTGTGCCAATTTGCTGCATTCACTTATTATGTGATTAATGGTTTCATCTCTGTCACCACATAGTCTGCATTTGCTATTTTGTTGCGTCTCATCTATCCTCGCTTTGATATGATTGGTTCTTATGGTGCTGTCTTGTGCTGCTATTAGGAGAGTTTCTGTTTCTCTCTTAAAGTTTCCTTTTTTTAGCCATGTCCAGGTTTTGTTGTGGGAGATGTTGTTTATTAGTTGTTTAAAACACCCATGGAGTTGTTTTTCTTCCCATTTTTGTTTCCTAGTTTTTGTCATTCTGTTATTATTATTATCATTATTATTATTCCTTGCGAGCTTTTTACACCACCATCAGCCGATGGTCTTTCACTGTAGTCTGAGTGACAGCAAGTCTCTTCAGGTCCAGAGGGCTCTTCTCAGTATATATATCTGGTCAACCTAAAAAATGCTGTACTTTGGAAAGTCTTGGCTCATCCTCTGATTTCCAACTCCCCTAAGCCTTTGGGGATCACTCCAAACGCAGCAATTATCATTATTTTACTCTTTTGAGAGGTTTTCACACTAGTGTTAACTGATGATCTTTCACTGGAGTGATAGCAAGTCTCCTCAACTCTCCTGGACACTACTCAGTATTCTGGCTGATCTTAATAAGGCTATAGCTTGGATGGTTTCTACTTGTCCTCTTATTTCCATGTCCTCCAGTCCCTGTACTAATCCTTTGGTGACTGTACCGAACACACCAATAACAAGTGGTATCACTGTCACTTATTATTATTATTATTATTATTATTATACCAGTGACAGTATTCAATAAATCATATTGCTCTAAACAAAAGGAAATAAGCACACAAGTACAACCTTCACAATTTTTCATAAGATGATAATTTTCTTTTAAACAAAAGTTACTCTTATTTCTGATGGAACATTATACAAATATTATTTATTGTTTGTTTGTTTGTTTGGGTTTTATGGAATATCAACCTTCGTTGGTTATTTAATGCTCAATCCATTTTTATACAAATAAACAGTTCTATTTCAAACAATTCAATTTAGCATAAGTACACAGTTTAATTGTCAAAAACATTTCTATTTCAAGATACTCAGTTCATCCAAACAGTTTGATTTCAAATAATTCAGTTTAGTAAAAATATAGTTTTTGTTTACACACAGTTAAATGCCAAAACAGTTCTATTTCAAGCCATTCAGTTTAGCATAAGTATGCATTTTAGTTCTATTTGACCCATAGATAGGACCCTGTCAGGTGCTACCACTCCTGGCTTGAGTGGATCAGGGAGCAATCCCCAAAACTCCAGAATTACTTGAACCTCACCATCACATTGTTTAGTGTCATATGCTGGACACTCGTTGGTGGGGGGGGAGTCCTCGTGGTGTAATGGTTAAAGCGATGGACTGCGGGATCATAGTATGCGAGTTCGTACTCCAGTCGTGCTATTACGTTCACTTTCGGGCAAATACCCTTGGGAAAGGTATGAACCCCCTTATCCTCCCAGCTATGGGTTAAATAGTACCACTACTGTTCTTCTAAGAGAATGGCTTTGGCATTAAATAACCTAAAAAGAGTTGATATGCCATTAAGCAAAGAAACCAACCAAACCAAACTCGTTGGTGGGGAGGGGGCCTTACCCCTCTGCAGAGACGCAGATTGTGTATTCTACAGCCCCAGCTGACTGAGCTTCAAATATCATTTAGTATTATCATTTAACAGATTGTACAGTGGTGAAATTCTGTTACCAAAAATGAAATCGCAATACTCCTGTAACCAAAAATAGAATTTTTAAATATACATAAAAGGCATTTTTACTCCAAGACTTATATATTTATATTTTCTAGTCACAGTATTTCAGGTAGAGGTTGGTAATAAATAATACCTAATAATATCCATTTTGGTTGTATAATGTTCCACTAGAAATAATAGAAAGTTTGTATCTGTGGTTTTGAAGAAAATTAACCTTTTTTTAAAAAATTGTTTCGAGTGTGTACATTTATATACAATAGTGTAAGTATATTTATTCAGCAATATATTTTATTCAACATATAAAAAGAATGATAAGAATGTTTGAAGAATAGTTGAGGAGAATTCTTGGTTGTAATGTCTTTTAGAAACAAGAATGTATTAATGCATATGCATAAGGAATTTATAAAGCTTGGTGATTTGATGGATTATTTCAAAAGAGCTTTTATGGGTTTTTTTTATATTTTTTACATGTGATGCATTCATGAGACTTCTACATAGCTGAATATTAGTGAAAGGTGGAAATATTTCTATCTTATTGAAATATGACCATGGCTCACTGCATTCACAGCAAATCTTAAATCTGTTTGCTTCTTGTCAATGTCCTCAGTAAAAAGAGTAAATTTGTTTTTTGTTTTGTTTTTAATCTGGTAGCCATTTACCCTATTGCTGTGGATTTTGACTTTTCTTAAGTTAATCTGGAGATTTGTTTGATGGGATTACTTTTCCCATCATAGTGGCTAAGGTGCTGGACAGCAATATCATAATGAGTTCAAACTCCAGTCACGTTATTATGTTTACTTTTAGACTGTACATTTTCTTTTTTAAGTTGAGGAATTATCTTGTGAATTGAATTACCATGACCAGAAAATCCAGCAAACACTTGTACCTGACATACAGAAACCCTGGACAGCTGTTTTGACCTTATTAGGTTTCAATCCACATTGAACACAAGTGACGCTATTTTAGCATCTCTTGTGTATGATGTGGAGTGGTGGCTCAGAGGTAGAGTTTCATCTCTGCATTCTGTGGTCACTGGTTTGATCTCCAGTGGAGGAGATCATGGTAAATACTCATGAGACCTAATAAGGTCAAAACAGCTGTCCAGTGTTGCCATATGTTGCACACAAGTATTCACCAGATTTTCTGATCATGGTAATTCAATTTACAACTTTTGGACAGTTTTGTTTTTTTTAAGTTTTTTGTTTTGTTTTATTTTCTAGTTCTTTAATAAGATCTAGGTATATATCTATTTTTTCTCTATCCTTACTGTTAATTTAAAAATAATAGGGCACAGTATTAATTCTGAAACGACAACAACAGTGGATATATGGAGAGAGAATATTTATTCGTCCTCCTCTAACAACTACCATATTTACAGTAATGACAGTTTCATAACTTTCGATTTGAAGCTGCCTCACCGCCGGGAGAGTATTCAAGGGGGATTATTCCATTGGATTAACAGTTCTTCTCCTTTTTCTTTTTCTTTTCAGTGGAGTATCAAATGTTCTGCAAAAGAAAAAGAGGAGTTTATTTACATTATACAGATCATTCTTTTGGCTCTGATATGAACCCAAGGATCTTAAATGATGGTACTCCTTTCTTTGTCAAGGAGTCTGCAATTTGTACATCAGTTGGTATCCAAGAGATCTCTGCAATTTCTTTTCACTCAATCATTTCTCTCAAAATAGCCATCTCTATGTGAAGTCTCTTGTCTAAAATTTAGGTTGAGGAATGTACTAAATCATAGAGACAGGAACTGTCTGTTTTGCAGAAGATTTTGATTTATTACTATTGTTTTTCAATTGCAATATCTCTAATAAGAATTTTTTATAAAAAATACAGGCTTCTGCCTGCTCAACCATGGCTAAAGTTTCAGCAGCTAGAGTGCTTTTGATGACTCTTCTAATATGCTTGGATTGCCAGGCAATGGGCATATACTTGTTATTGTTTCCAACCAAAAAAGTATATAGCCTCCTTGTGAACCTCTATCAGTTAAACTGCCGAAAGAGGCATCACTATAGACAACAATTTTTAGTTGCTCAAGATTTCCTTAATCTGGAATATCTATTTGGGATTTTTTTTTTTTTTGCTTCTCAACATTATCCCTGTTCTTCTTTATGTTCAATCCTATGTATTGGAACTCTGCAACTTCTTCAAAATTAATTTTAAACTAGCAATGAAGCCTGTCCATGACTGATCTGGAAGATCTCCAAACCTGCAAAGCAAAAATCATTGTCATGAGTAGCAATTATACCATGCAGTTTGTTTCCAAAATACCTTGAAAATATGGCTTTTGAAACTACTGCTCCAGATTTCAGTAATTCCTCCCAGGTACCAGAATCCATTTACACACCTGGAGAGCTTCCAAATATATCCTGGAGGCATGCTATCTTCTTTAAGAGGATGCAAATAGACTAATCGGTCTAACTCCTTGCTCCGCAGGAATGCTGTTTTTATGTCCATTGACTTGCACATCCAGTGGTTAGATGCCATTATGGCCAAGGCTATAAGTAGACCTTCTTTAGAACATGAGGGAGAATTGTTTCTTATATTGCTCACATCCCTGTCCTGAAAGCCTCTTGCCACAAGTCTGGCTTTACAGACTTGTTTGTCATTGAGATTTTTATTAGTATAAACCCATCTTGTAGATATCCTAGGTTGGCCTTGGTCAGATACTTGGGTGTAAAATTTATTTTTGACCCAGCTTTGGAGTTCTTCTTTTGTGCTGTTTCCAAGTTATGATCAGAGGAGGAAATCATTATGTTTTCCTTGTCAGCAAAGGTGTGTTTATCATCACTTGTTGGTCTGATTTCACTTGCTTTCCTTTCCATGCTCAAAGTCAAGCCAAAATGGTTCTCCTTGTCCCTTGACCATATTTATTAAATGTTTGTTTTTGCCTGTGGCTTTGCCTGACCTGTTTATGATATTCAATTTCCTCCATTCTGAATCATCATCACTGGTGAGCTTACTTTCAATAGTTTGTCCTGTTTTAGGAAGCTCAATTATCTTTCGAATGGGGTTTTGTTTAGTTGGTCAATCTCTCACAGTTTGATGTTGTTCAACATGATCATTTGGGGTCCCTAATTCTTCTTCCGCATTGTTCTCTTCAGAAATTGATATGTTTGAAGTTTTTTTAAGCCCACTTGGTGAAGTGGTGGGTTCAATTATTGACTCACTTTCAGAGGAACTTTGATATTTTTCTGGGTGAGACACTAGACAACTGGGGTGCACTCTTACATATGTTCCTCCATGTTTAACAAGAACCTGTTAATGCTTCCACCCAATTACAGTTCCTGGACCAAGCCATCTATCACAAAGATTTATCTTACAAAAGACATTATCATTTTTGTATGATTGTATTATACCAGTTCTAACTTGATGACGAAGTGCTTGTTTTAATTTTTCCGAAGACTTGCCAGCACTTTATAAACTGTTTTCTAGCTGCATGCATGGCATTGAGGTTACTGGCAATAACTTCAATGCAGGGAGTTTGTCATTTAGAAAGGAGGGCAGGTTGGGATTCCTACTGAAAACAAGTTGGTTGGGACTAAATCCATGAACACTGTAAAGTGTATTTTTGTCACTTATTGCCCATGCTAATGCTATTTCAAAACTACAATGTCTATCCACAAGGGTCTTTACCATTTCTCCCATTATCCCATTATGTCATTCATTTAACCCATTACTCCATGGACTTTCAGCAGGAGTAGTACACACAGTGATATTCAAATTCTGAGCCCTGTCCTCAAATAACTGGTTATTGAATTCCCTGCCATTATCAGTTAGGATAGATCCTGGAGTCCCAAAATCCAGTGTTTAAATATAGCATTGATGGTGTCATAACTTTCTTTACTAGGAATCCTGACTCTGACACTGTATCTAGTAGCATGGTCAATCAGGTGAAGCAATTTGTTGCCATTGATTTCTTTGATATCCATGGCAATATTTTTGTTAAAATATGATTCTAATGTGAATCCAACAATAGGCCTAGGTTCCGTCTTTTTGTAGCAAATACACACTTCAAAGGAATTTGGAAGTACTTGCTAAATTTTGGTAAATGCAGGATCTCTTTTCATTGCATTTTTAACAAAATCACATAATTTCTTACTAAGATGACTAAATTGTCAATGTAACTTTGTTGCCATTTTAATTTTTTCTGAGGAGATTTCTTTAATAAAAAGTATGTGTTTGAACTTACTTTTGTCTGGTAAATGTTTGGTGATAAGGATGTGGTAATGTCCAGACAATGTGCATCTCAATGGAATTTTCTTTTTAAACATTGTAATGCTGTCATTCTCAAAGTTGAGACAAGTCCCAGCTCTTTTCATGGAGTCTTTCCTCAAGAGAAGTGGAATATCAGAGTCTACAACATCAGTGATGATACTGACTTCGATTTCTGCAATGACATATCGTAGAGTAACCTTGTAGAGTGAGTTCAGCTTATTTCCATTGCTGAATTTAAAGGTTCTCACTCCTTCTTTAACAATTTTTTTTTCTTTATGCATCGGTTAATGTTTCAAGAAAACATTAATTCCATTTTGTTCTGCAAATGGTACCAGATGCACCATTATCCAGAACAGCAGAACCAAGTGTCTCACTCAAAAAGGTGTGGCTGTTTTCCCTCCGTTTTGTGAGCTGACTCATCATTACAATGTTAGACAGGGAAAGATAACTTCTGTTTTTGCCATCCTCATGTTTATCTTTGGTATCATCAATGTAAGGGCAGTTGTAAGACTAGTGGAATCTGCAGCCACACTTAAAACATACAATGGTGTTGTCTTCAGGTCCTTTGGGGTTTATTTTTGTTTTTTTGTCAGTGGAGCGTGTTTTGTTATTGTTGTTGTGTCATCTTCCATCATGGTTTATTTTTCCTCGTCAACCATTAAAACAGGAATCACATCAATCCAAAGAGTGACCATAATATACCTTACTGGGGTCTGTCTGGTTATTTTCTGCATAGGCAATAACATCTACTTCATTCTTCATCATGATAGATGAAGTGTTGGGAAACAAGGTGCCAGAAGACTGTTTGTGCATAATCTTCTGTAATTGTCCTGACATGGAAGATAATGTCAACTCATCGATAGTAGGCTTGACTAACCTTTCATTTTCCAGGGTGAGATTAGCACTTTTAATGCTCTAAAGGCAAGTACAGGTTCCAGCAAAAGAATATTAAAGTCTTTTAATTTGGTGACATGTCAGCTGAAGTTGATAAGAAAGTCCTCCTTTGATGTGTCAGGTTGTCTCGAATGTTTCATAGTCCAAAAAAGCGAACTGGTTTATGTCTTCTAAAAAGAGTGCATCAAGTTTCTTATACACCTTTTCAATCCCATCTTAGGAATTAAGGGCCATAATATCTAACTCTAAAACAGCTTCTTTGGCTTTCCCTTCCAGGGAAAGAAACACTATGACAGTGCGTTTCACCTTCTTGACATGTGACCATTTCCCAAATTTGTATTTCCTGTATTTGTCCTGTATTTGTCTGTAAGTAAGACTGGCGGGGAAATGTATTTCAAAGCCATAGTAATGCTGCTACCAATGTTAATTTAAAAATAATGGAGTGCAATATTAATTACGAAACCTCAACAACAGCAGATATATGGAGAGAGAATATTCATTCATCCTCCTCTAACAACTACCGTATTTACAATAATGGCAGTCTCATAACTTCCAGATACTCCATTGAATTAACACTTACTATGTGTGTTGCTGAAACAATCAAGTCAATTAGTTGACAATTTTTTTCTTCTTGTTAACTATAACAAAGTCTTGACAATAGCCTTGGTGTAAGATGTCCAACTGATGTAAAGTCAACAAAGTTTCAATCCCAGCTTGAAGTATTTCATATATCGAGCCACACTGAAGAGCTGTGATACAACAAAACAGTATTTTTGTGGATTACAGTATATATATATATAAACCTTATTTGTAAGTAACACTTTCAAATAAGGCCTATTATTGTTATTTTTATCCCCCATTAAATAACTCTCAAAGGTTGATATGCTATTACAACAAAGAAACTGAAACCAAACCTATTTATATTAGAATGGTTTCCATTAGAATAAGCTGTGTTTTTTGTAGTAACAAGGCCCTTTCACTGACTTTATAGTTTTCTGGCATCATCTTTTTGCAATGGTAGAGAATTGAATATTTTCTGTGCAGTATCATTTAACAGATTATTGTATATACATTGGGAACAATGAAAATCTATGGGGGATGCTCCTGTAGTGTAATGGCTAAAGTGTAGGACTGTGACCTAAAAATAAATAAGTTTGAACATTAGTCATACTATTACATAGACTTTTGGACTAATACCCTTGGTAAAGGTATGAATCCCCTTATTTCTCTAGCTATGGGTTAAATAGTATCACAGCTTTTCTTCTACAAGGATGGCTTTAGCTTTAAAATAACCTATGAAGGTTGATATGCCAGTAAAACAAAGAAACTAAAGGATATTTTGTAGGAGTGATATTGTTCTTATTTTTAGCGAGGAAGATGGTGTAAACGTGCGTGTGAGTGTGTTGCGTTGAGTTTTTTCCTCGCTAAGTTTGTAAGGTAATAAAGGAAGGATGAAGAAGTAAGATGCCGATAGTCGAAATGTGTTTTTAGGAATAGTTTTTATTTGCAGCATGGAATATTTAGTTTAGCGAAAGTCTTGTTTGCCGTTGGAGGAAATAAACTTTGGAGTCACCTTGAGTTTTGTGTGTCTGGTGATTTGGGGAGAGGTGTGCATTAAAGTAGCCTAGAGGTGAAATGAGAGCTAGGTGCCGAGAGCGGAATAAGGCATCGCATTGACATAGCCAATTTTGGGGATGACATAAAGTTGTTCCTGTGGTGGCATATTGAATGTATCTAATTCATATTCACCTGGGATTCCTTGGTCTAAAAGATATAGATGCAAGGAATCCATGAATTAGATAGGTTCCCTCATGTGTCCATGCTGCTGCTGCTATTGAAGAACGTCTGCACTAGATGGCGTTGTTCAGCTAAAGAGACTCTGTTTGACAGCTTACCCAATTTCTGCTGCCCGGGAAAGAGATCCGGGCTGAATAGGATTGGTCATCCTGATTGGGTGAAATTATGCGTCGAATTAAATTGCATGCCAAACCAAAATACTTTCTGCTACAGATACATAAAATTAACTGAAAACCTGTACAGAAGACAGAATTTTAGATTGAACAAAAACTATAAATTCATGAATCTTACTTCTTATTACAGCAATGATTTTTGTTAAAAATTCAACATGAAAATTTAATTTAGCTTTGGGAAAACTTAATAGGAAAACTTAAAATGAAAGTTAATAAATGCCATTGAGTGTTTGTGTCCTTCAATGGTGGCTAGTGCTTCTACTACTCATGTAGACATAATAATGTAAATTATCTAACTCTTCATTTTTCAGTGCTCTCCCCCATGAATAATGTTATAGAAAAAAGTTAAAATTTAGTTTTTGGCTAGTAAATTTTTAATCAGGTTTATATGGTTAAGCACAAAGATAAAGATTCAGTTTAGCTGCTCTAACTAACACAATTTCCAGTTTACCATTACTCTTTAATATAAATCAAACCCTATAGTAAAAAGTAACATTTTGATTTTTCAAAAACTAATATACTAAAAACAAACACCAAGATTTCCTTACAAAATGAACAGTGTCATAGCTCCTGCAGTTATACAATGGCAAACATTACAATTAGTGGATTTGTGGCGATTTAGGAATTAACAAAAAACTTCCAACCGGATATTGACTCGTCGGCTGCCAGATACAAAATGTATAAATGCGTCGCCACGCATAAGGCTCCACGCATCCATCCGGTTAAAATCAGAAAAAAGAAAAATAATAAAATGTAAAGTAGCCAATGAGAAGCGGTCGTGCCAAAATTAGAAGGATAAATACTCAGGTTTTCTGTGAACCAACCTCTTTTCGGGTAGTGACGTCGAACCGACAACACCGATTTTACTATCTGGTGTTTGGGCACCACGCTGTGTCTTGGGACATAGTGTTGGTTAGTCCATTCACCAGGTAAATAAAGGAAAGTATGAAAGAAATGTTTTCGTCTCCTATCTGTTCTTATCTTTTTCCTTTCTTTGCATATTTCTTTTGGACCTTCTTTGGGCAAGGCATTGCACCGACCAGTCAACGTGGGGTAAAACTAAGTAACCAAAATATGGAGTCAGATAACTTACGGCAACACAGCCTTGCCCTTAGCCACTGACTACCTAAAAATCTTTCAACCCCACAGATTATATGCCAATATTGATTTTCATTTTTCCATTGAAATGCTAAAATAGTATATGCAAGATAACTAAACAGATATAACCATAAGAATTAAAAGATATTTTATATTTCATATTCAACAACAAAAATAGAAGAATATAGTTTGGTTTTTCTATTTAAAAGCAAATCAACTTTTATGGGTTATTTTATACCAGACCCATTCTTGAAGAACAGTAGTGGTACTATTGTTTAATAATGGGCAAACTTTTTGGTGGAAAGGCTGTATCACTGGGTAATTCATAATCCAGTGATACAGCCGCATCTTTTAAAATCAAAAGAAATTAGTCTTGATTCAAATGCAAGTGTTTATTTTTAATTTTTTTAGAATCTCTGCAGGCCACACAGAACAGTACAGCAGGTGGCATGCAGCCTGCGGACCACAGTTTTCCCACCCCTAATTTAACCCATAGCTGGGTGGGATAAGGTTTGGGTTGATTTCTTTGTTTGATAACATATCAACATTTGTGGGTTATTTAATGCCAAATCTATCTTTGTAGAAGAACAGTAGTGATACTATTTAACCCATAGCTAGCTTAGGATAAGGTTTAGTTTGGTTTCTTTGTTTAATGGCATATCAACTTTTGTAGGTTATTTTATGCTAAATCTATCCTTATAGAAGAACAGTAAAGGTGCTATTTAACCAATAGTTGGCTTGAAAAGAGTGTCCATACCTTTCCCAAGGATATTAGTCTGAAAGTGAACATTATGACATGATTGGAGTTTGATCTTACTCTCTATGATGTTGCAGGCCAGTGCATTAGCCACTGCACCAGAAGGACACACTCTTGGAACAATACAAAAATGAATTTCAATTATTTCCTTTCATGAGGAATTTTGCTTTTTGATAGAA
The DNA here is from genome assembly GCA_963585895.1 of Sepioteuthis lessoniana. NCBI lineage: Eukaryota > Metazoa > Mollusca > Cephalopoda > Myopsida > Loliginidae > Sepioteuthis > Sepioteuthis lessoniana. Next base: position 90,510 of record CAUZXS010000229.1, read on the forward strand.
TAACAAATGCCAAATAAAAGATCCTTTTTCATTATTAATTGCATTAATCAATACTATAAGTAGCATCTGTATATTACTACAATTCCTTTTATATATATATATATATATATATATATATATATATATATATATATATATAAGTATTATTTGGTCCAGTTAAACCGGATTTGGGAGTAATTCCATCAGGAGAAGAAAACTATTATAACTATTATTATCAAAATTGAACATTTAAAATTTTCCTGGTATTATATATATATATATATATATATATATATATATATATATATATATATATGTATATATGTATTATTATTATTATTATTATTATTATTATTATTATTATTATTAATGTTAAGTAAACCTCAACAAATTTTACACTGTATATATATAAATATTTTAGACTATATATATATATATATATATATATATATATATATAAACATTGTTCCTGTTATGTTTTAAGTTTTCTAATCAAATATAAAAACTCAAACAAATAAATCACCACTTTCAGTTTCATGTTTTTATAATCATTAGGAAAGTTTTTCAAAGCATCTCAAACTCACTGTATCAGTTATCTTTTCCTCCCTTCTTGTATTCACTTCAAGTCTATTACATCATTCAGAAACAAAGTCTCTTACATCATTCTAAAAAAAAAAGTATAGTGATAATGTTCCTTACATTATTCAGAAAAGTCTCCTACATCATTCTAAAAAAAAGTATAGTGATAATATTCCTTACATTATTCAGAAAAGTCTCTTTCATCATTCTAAAAAAAGTATAGTGATAATATTCCTTACATTATTCAGAAAAGTCTCCTACATCATTCTAAAAAAATTATAGTGATAATATTCCTTACATTATTCAGAAAAGTCTCCTTCATCATTCTAAAAAAAAGTATAGTGATAATGTTCCTTACATTATTCAGAAAAGTCTCCTACATCATTCTAAAAAAAAGTATAGTGATAATATTCCTTACATTATTCAGAAAAGTCTCCTACATCATTCTAAAAAAAGTATAGTGATAAGTCTCCTACATCATTCTAAAAAAAAGTATAGTGATAATATTCCTTACATTATTCAGAAAAGTCTCCTACATCATTCTAAAAAAAGTATAGCGATAATATTCCTTACATTATTCAGAAAAGTCTCCTTCATCATTCTAAAAAAAGTATAGTGATAATGTTCCTTACATTATTCAGAAAAGTCTCTTTCATCATTCTAAAAAAAGTATAGTGATAATATTCCTTACATTATTCAGAAAAGTCTCTTTCATCATTCTAAAAAAAGTATAGTGATAATATTCCTTACATTATTCAGAAAAGTCTTCTACATCATTCTAAAAAAAAGTATAGTGATAATATTCCTTAATGTTTCTTACATTACTTATCAAAAAAACATATGGTTAAGAAATATGACTTGAACACATAGTCAGCATAAAAGGTAAAATAATCTACCAATAGATTTGAATGTACCACATATTAGTTGACAATTGATAATTTTTTTGAAAGGTTTGTCAGTGATTTCAGGAGTGTTTCTGGGTAGATTCCTTCCTGAAATCACTGACAAACCTATTCAGAATTCTTTTGTCAAACTATGCACCATACAGACACTAATTAAACACATTCTAGATGGGAATTACTCAAGAATGTTACGTGCTATCTTGAACAAATCCTGAAAGTATCACTCCATAAAATACTAGCTGTACAGCCAATTACCTTCTATCTCACAAACCATCCAAGTAAGATAAACAAGACATGTGGAGCACTGCTGGAGAAGCAAACCCTGGATGAAGCTGTTTATATTTCACATAATGCTAATACCCTTGGGAAAGGTATGAATCTAACTATTCTCCCAACAGATGAGGGTAAATAGTAGGATAGACTGAGCTCTTTAACCTTGGTATGGTGACTTGTCTAGGAGAAATGAACACGGCGAACCAATTTCAAATCCTGGGAAAAGCTTGTTTACATTACTCATAATGCTAATCCCTTGTGAAAGGTATGAATCAAACTATTCTTCCGACAGCTATGAGCAAATAATAGGGCAGCTCGGCTCTTTAATCTTGGTATGGCAACCAGTCTAAAGTAAACTTGGCGACCTTAGTTGAGGGTGACCCAAAGACTCCCTTTTCAATAGTTACTACACTGAGGTATAGGGGAGGGCACTACTCCTTTCCTTGGATTGCTCCATTTTACCTTTGATCCTTACCTTATAAAGCTGAGTATTAAGCAAGGTGGCATTAAGTACCATTTTTTGGTATGACTCAAGCTGGCATTGAACCCCAGTCTCCCAGACCATTGGCAAACACTCTATTTGTTAGGGTAAAGTGGAGCAATCCAAGGAAAAGAGTAGCACCCTCCCCTACACCTTGGTGTAGTAGCTATTGAAAAGGGAGCCTTCGGGTCACCTTCAACTATAGTCGACAATGGTTGCAACCAGTCAAAGGGAAGGAAAAATACTCCTAATTCAAACCTTTTAAATTTTGCTTAAAAATTGGCCTAGTATTACATACTACTCATGTAGTGGGGTAGGTAAATATATACATTAGTTCTATGCAGACACTAGATGTAGAGTAGATGACCAGCCATGAGTGATAGATGATAGGGATGGATGGTGAGAGAGTGTCAGGGAACTCCATGCTGTGAGCACAACTTGAGGATGATATTGATGATATCACACCTGAGAAGATAGACTCCAGTTTTACTTGGGGTTCTTGAAAACTCCACCTGATTATACTACATACCATTACAAAATCACCATTAGCTTGCACCACCTACCAATGATGAACTGGATCCATAACCTAATGAAGTCTATTCCGTGCAGAAATTTAGCTGTCAGCTCAAAAGAGCTGGAAACATGATTTATCTAACCAGGTGATATAATTCTGTCTCAACAGTCAAATTCTTTGGCCCAGGTGAGGTATAATATGTATTTACCTAACCCCTTATGCCACGAGGTCAATTTTTTAGTGGTGTTTAACAGGTTTGAATTCAGAGTTTTTTTTCTCTCAGACCAGTTGCTATACATAGGCTTGAGAGTCTGGTCAGCCCAACTATTTAGATGGAGGGAGAATTGTTGGATTCATATCTTTCCCAAGGATATTAACACTATGTGAAACACAAATACCATTGTCCAGGATTTAAATCAAATTGCCCATTACCTAAAATGAAAATCCTTACCCCATATGTGGTTTGATTTTGTTTTTTTGTTTAATAGCATATCAGCCTTCTTGGGTAATTTAATGTCATCCATGTAAAAAAACAGTAATGTTATTATTTAGCCCATAGCTGGTGAGGGATAAGGGGGTTCATACTATTCCCAAGGGTGTTAATCTGGAACTGAACATTATAGCATGAGTAGTGTTTGAACTCACTTATTACAAAGTCATAATCCCCAATGTCATATGTCCCCACTTCAGGAGTTATATAGTAACTATTTTCATTATATATATATATATATATCATAACATGAAAAAATTTTTTTTTGATTAGTGCTTATAACTCATAGTGTTGTTATTCAGTGTCCTTTTATACTGTGTATTTTTTGGTCACAGTTTTGAGGAATCCAAACATTGAACAACTTTAAACATTCGACAACTCCAAATGTTGACATATCTTTAGCAATAAACTGTCGATAGCATTTTAATCCACAGAATCAGATTTCATACTGGATGGACTGAATGAGTCAAATATTAAAACAAAATCTAAATGCATTTGGGATCATTTTGGATACCAAAAACATTTACAACAAATTATCCACATTTATTCCTAAAATAAAAATCTATTATTTTTTACTCATTTTAAAACTATTGATTTATAATAAGTTACATGCACTGCAGTATCAATGATGTTACCCTTGTTGGTCACTGACTATAAGACAATGGGCTGTGGTGCCCGTGGTGTAATGGTTATCGTTGTAGGAAATGGACATGGCGACACGAGTTCAAATCCTGGACAAGACTGATTGCATTTCACATAGCACTAATACCGTTGGGAAAGGTATGAATCCAATTATTCTCCCTACAGCTATGGGTAAATAGTAGAGCAGACTAGGTTCTTCAGCCTTGGTGAGGCAACTAGTCTAGGAGAAGGAAAACTCTGAATTCAAACCTGTTAAACTTCGCTTAAAAATTGACCTTGTGTCATATCCTGCCCGAGTGGAGGGGGGGTAAATATGATAAGACAATGGGCTATATATAAGATACAATATGTTTACTGATCAATTGAACAACACCAACATCAAACTGGGGATGAGGTTCAGTGGTTACCACCCTTGTCATTTGCTGGTTCCCAGTTTTCATTGTTTGAGAGCTTGTCACTGAAATCAGTTCAGAATTCACTACTCCTGACCTGTCCCCCACTCCAAAAAAAAAACAAGTGCAGTTGCTTCTTTGGAGGTAAAGTGTATCTTTCAAGCCTCAAGAATCATTTCATTGTCAAATGGGACTAAATTCTGTCTAGATCCTATTAATGCCATAGCTCCAATGTTATGACTACACCACCTCTTTACAGTTTCTTTGGTTTCTTTGTTTTATGGCATATCAACCTTCCTAGGTTATCTAATGCCAAAGCTATACTAGTTGAAGAACAGTAGTGATACTACTTAACCTATAGCTGGAGGGATAAGGTTTGGTTTGGTTTCTTTGTTTAATGGCATATCAACTTTTGTGGGTTACTTGATGACAAAGTCATCTTTATAGAAGAACAGCCGTGATACTATTTAACCTATTGCTGGAAGATAAGGGGGTTTGTACCTTCCCTAAGAATATTAATCCGAGAGTAAACATAATCGCATAACTGGAGTTTGAACTCGTTTACTTCAAGGCCACAGTCCAGCCATTACACCACAGGGACTCCCACCTATTTTCTTAACAAATTCATATCCACCTACAGAACAGGTGTGACTGCAAATCACTATGTATATTAATTAGTCTAAAAGACTACAAGAAGACAAGGGACATTACTACATATTTACCATTATCAAGTTAAATAACTCAGACTTCAACACTGCTGACCTCTTTACCAATTGCATCACACAGATGGTGTAATATGGTTCTTACATAACTGGAATAATTTTTTAGCATAATAACAGGAAAAATGCCAAATCAAACACTCATAGTAGAGACATAGTATTATTTCTTAGAACAAATAATCTAGACAAAAAAACTAAACTAAACAAAAACAGGGATATTAAATCAGCTAATCACTTATGTATCATTTAAATTAAAAACACAAGATTTTTTTAATAAAAACTGAAGGACTTTTTAATATTATACATCTTCATTCGTTTCATATAATGTTACACTAACAGAAAGAATATCTACCACTTCACATTAGTAGCAAAAATTATGTTAATGTCATTGTAGCAGAAAGAACTTCGTATTTTTGTTTGGCGTGTTAATTAATTTGACGGTTAGGGTTGACACATATTTTCACCCAATCAGGATGACTTATCCTATTCAGGCTGGATCATTTTTCCAGGCAGCGCCAAATTGGGGAAAAACCGCCAAACACTCTCTTCCTCAGAAGCTTTTGAACTGGACAGACGTACTTACTGTCTGCTCTCTTCAGCCGCATCACAACACCATGAGGAAAGCCATCTAATTTATGAACCTCTTGAGTCTATTCTCATAGACCAAGGGTTCCCAGTTGAATATGAATTAGATGAATTCAATACACCACACACAGGAACCACTTTAAGTTGCCTTCAACTTTGGCTATGTTGACTGCGAGGCAAAATTCCGCACAGACATCCAGCGACTTCATCCCTGGGCAACATTTTCTGGAGACATTTACACTTCTCTCCCCAAACGACCAGGACCCCACATTCATGGATGATGACAACGTTCCTGTCCTTAACTAGCAACCACAACTTTTGCTATACCTATGGCAACCATATCTCACTCATACATTCAACAATGCCTTAACCATGATGCTGCACATTTTGCTCAAGCATTTAGCTGTTAAAATTCCCTCTCAACTCCATAACTATTTCCTTCCTTCCCTTCTTTCTATGAAACTTGCAGCATAAACATAAACCCTTTATTCCATGCTGCCATTAAAACCTTCATATAAAAACCTTACGGCATCTTTGTTCTTCTCTCTCCTTTATTTTCCAACAACATTTAGCGAGGAAATAACAACGTAACAACACGTAACACAAAAATCCTCACTAAATCATTTTAACTAGCAATGATCCAAGTTTTGATCTCTTACCTAACATCATCATCATCATCATCATGTTGTGCTGCTAGCACGGATATCCCTGACCCTCTCTCGCCACTTTTCCCTATCGTTCATCGCCTCTGGCAGGTGCTCTGGGCTATATCCCGTATCTTCACATAGCTGCTGTATGTATGTTCTAGCTAGTCATTCTGCTTTAACTCGTCCATTTGTGGGGGTCCATTGGAGTACATCACTTATGAGCTCGTCCCTGCTCCTCCAGCAGTGTCCTGTGTGCCTGGCTCATCTAACTTGGATAGTTTTCGTGATGAGAGGCAGGTGGCCGTATAGTTGGTGCTTTGTGGGGTGTTGCCGCCAGGACTTGTTTAATATTGCTCGCAACATTCTTGTGTAGTTGCCGTCTAGCTTCTTCTCCAGCCGTTTTGTTAGCGTCCAAGTGGTGCATACATACAGCAGTATCGACATGACTGCGTTTCATTTTATCGGTCAGGTCTGATTTCTATATGACCGATAGCTTATCGATAGCTGTCCATGTCTTCATTAGACGCGTGTCGATGTCTTTTTCGGTTGATGAGACACTGCTTATAGATAGACCATATAAATATATATATATATACACAAACACACAAACACATACATGTTATTATGTGATGTTGACACAGCCAAAAAATTATCTTTGATATTTTTCATGAATACATTCCACATTTATGAAAAATATTTTATTGAAACATAAATGAAGATTACACACCTTGCTATCACTTGTAGAATTCTGTTTCAAAATGAGTATAACATAATTAGTGAAACTTCAATATCAATCAAAAAATGTATTTATGAACACATTTGAGATTTCAGAAATGAAATTATTTGAAATAAGATATTCATTGCAATCAATGACAACAAATGTGTTATTTAATTGAATATAAAAATAAAACAAAAATAATAATAACATTTAAAAATAGAAATAATTTTTTTAACTGAATACATAGACTTTTTTCTTTTTATTAATTTCTTAATTCTTATTTAGGGTTTTAAAATCTTAAAAAATCTACAATAAATATTTTAACCTCTTTGAGAAAAAAAGGTAAATAAGTAAACAAATAAATAAAAAAGATAAAATAAAATCAAAATAAAATTTTCAAACACTAATTACATCTCATATATTATGAAACTGAAAACAATAACAAAGAGAATGCTAAGAATTTTTTAATTTGAAAATAATCTTTTTAATGAGACATCATTTAATAACATTGCTCTGAGGTTGGTTTAAAAAAACCTAAACATTAAAATTGACATATTATTCATATATATTATTCATATATGTATTATATATATATATATATTATTCATATAAATCATTCGTATATAAATTTTATAAATATAAATTTAATATACATTATTCATATATATTATTTATATAAAATCTGATATAAATAAATTTTATATATATATAAATTTATATATATAAATTTTATATATATATTATTCATATATAAACAAATACATCCTTTGAATGTATTGTTATTTTTCATATTTAAGTATTTATATATTATCAGATTCATTTCCATTTTCTCTAATCTATCTATCTATCTATCTATCTATCTATCTATCTATCTATCTATATATATATATATATATATATATATATACACACTCACACATATCTGTGTATGTGCCTATATGATAATAAAAATAAAAAGATATATATTAGTTTTTATATATATTTATTAGCATGGATACTTATTTGTGACCATTGGTTTCATGCTGTCTTTACATAACAATCATTAGGCAGAAAAAGCATGAAGCTTGGAATTCCTTTATGACCAATTATATCCGGGACTGAAACTGCCACCAGCCCATAACATGACGAAATCTCAAGCCAAAATGTTATCCTCTCTCTTAGATACCATTAGCAATTCACGCACAAAGAACTCTGGTGATTTAATCAACAAGATAAATAATATATGGAAAACAAATCTTTAGCCAGTCTCAACATAAAATCATTAAACCCCGATGTTACTGTTACCAAATGTATCAAACATTTAGAAATTCATCTAAAAAAAAACAATATTACATTACCTTCACCTACTCAAAAAATAATCAAAATTTGCACATTATGAATTAAACATTGCTTTTTTCAATACTACAGTATATTTCTTACATAACAAAATCTGGTTTCTCCATGGGTTTACCTCTTTGTGGGAAAAAAAGAGAAGCACCAAAAAAGAAACTTGGAGAGAAAGAACTCAAATCTCTGTAAGGAAAGCAATGATTTTTGCTTGGGGAGGTGTTCCCCCTGCAAGACTTAGTTGGGAACTTTCACAGCAATAAAGTTGAGTTCTAATTGCTTTATTTGTCTCTTTGTCTCTCCTTCCTTCCTTCCTTCCTTCCTTCCTTCCTTCCTTCCATTTCAGCTAAGGTGACCAGTAAAAATAAGACAATACATATTGGGGTATGAAAGAAGAAATAACCAACCATCAACCACTAACATCCATAAAACCCTTATCCTATTTATGCCTATTCCTTTAATTTCTTGAATTTGGTTCCTTTAAATTTATAATAGCAAGAAATTTATATTTCTGTTAAGTAGATGATATATTACTTATGTATGCATGGAATAATGACTTGATAAAAATTACGGATAAATTAAACAATGCTAAACTTACCATAGATTTTACTTATGAACTAAAAACTAACAACACCTTACTTTTCAAGGACATTTTACTTATAAATATAATGACCATAAAGTAGGATTTTAAGTTCATCTCAAATCCACTGATAAAAATGACCTATATATATTTTTACTCATCTCAACACCAAAATAAAAAGTGAAATAATCATAGGTTTTTACCTTTGAGCTCTTAGGATTTGGATCCCCAAATTTTTAAATGATGAATTGGACTATGTAGAACATTCCTTCATGCAACTTAGATATCCTAAATCTTTTATACAATATGTTAAAATAAAAAACTCTCTAGATTCAAAAACATAAATGTTCCCCCAAAATTCTAAAGAATGATTATTCGAATAATTATTACAAATTTATTATTTTAACAATTCAACCACAGACATCATCAAAAATAACTTCAACAACTTAAGTATTGAAACAGTCAAAGTTAAACTCTTCAAAGTTAATAAAGAAGTTGATTAATAATAGAAATAAAAATACCCATATAAAATTTATGGTCAAAGTTTATGATACCCCATGTCTGGACTATTATAAAAATGTGGATGAAACTTCTTGTGACCTTAAAAGATAAATTTAGGAACACATTTGGAATTTTTTAAAAAGTAAACTTAATTTAGAAACTT